>PVKC010001380.1:0-24462 GCA_004027635.1 Crocidura indochinensis
CAGGGGACATACTTATTTAACCTAAAATCTTATTCATTGTTTATGTAAAATTTAGATTTTATTGCGAATTCTCTACTTTCTTTTGGAATATATGACAATATTAATCTTTTGCTGTTTGTTTGTTGTTGTTTTTCTTTTTTTGTGAGGAGCACACCCAGCAGCACTCAGGAGTTACTCCTAGCTCTGCACTCAGAAATCACTCCTAGCTCAGGGGACCATATAGTATGCCAGGGGACCAAACACATGCTTATCCTGGGGCAGCTGCATGCAAGGCAAATGCCCTACCACTGTGCTACTACTCTGACCTGGCAATACTATTACTCTAAATTCTTTTTGTTTGTTATTGTAGTTATTTTTTTTACTTCTGTGCAAACTCTCTCTTTCTCTCTCTCCCTCTTTCTCTCTCTGAATGATGTGTTTTGTGATGAATTGAACACAATGCAAAGCTAATTTTCAGTGATTTCATGCTACTGTCTGCTTTCTTGAAGAAGAGAATCCAAACCCAGTCATATCCATCTACATATTCTCTCTTCTTAATTAAGATCTAACATTTGCTTGAAAATTGTTTGGCCTTTTTTTCAAGTTCAGGTCCTTCATGTTTTTCATCAGAATATCATCAAATGGCTCAATGCTTGTATGTAAACTAAGCATGTCTTTCTCACAACACTTGTTATTTTTCTAAATTTCTTTTACTTTTTTTATTACCGAACTATCCTATCTATGCTTAGGTGGTATTCCTGGCTCTACACTCAGAAAAAACTCCTGATTGTGTTTAGTGGACCATATGGATGCCAGAGGTTATTAGAAATGGTTGTGTGCAAAGCTAGCAGAATAACCAATGTACTGTATCTCTAGTCCCTGAATTTTTTTATTTTTTAAAAGCAATAAACAATTTCCCAAATCTCAAACTTGTCCAAATCACAATAATAATTATGACATCTTCATTTGTATCTTCACTGTTGCTACTTCCAGTGAGTTTAGGGATCTTATATTTTTTTTAATATTTCCTATAGATCTTCCTTTGAGTACCAAAGCTTAGAAGACATCTATATTGTAGAGAGACTGTGCATTTCGCCTGTGCATGTTTCTCAACTGTCCTGTGTCCTGAAGCTCTCCTGATTGGGCTGAGAAGAGCCAAGCAAAATCGCCCCCCTAAAGTTGCTTGGGTCACAAGCCAAGGAACACTGAGTCTGAGTGAAAACCAGTTATCTATGGTAACTTGCAGAAAGGCAGGTCCTCTGTCTGTGAAGTAAGGCAGGAGGAATTTGGTCTGCTGTGTGATTATCAATTGGGAGAGACAGTGCCTGTCACCTGTGCATGTTTCTCTACTGTACTGTGTCCTGAACCTCTCCTGAGTGGGCCAAGAAGGGCCCAGCAAAATTGCTCTCCTAGAGTTGCTCAAGCTGAAAGCCAAGTAACACTGAGTCTGAGAGTGAAAACGGGCTATCTGTGGCCTTGCATTCTTTCTAACAAATGAACCCAACCATAATAGCAGGAAAAATCACAAAACAAATGTGACAATGCGGAAATCTCGCAAGCAAACAAGATGCACAGAGAATGAAGATGGTAATTCTGATGACACAAAAAAAGACCAAACATCTGATTCACCTCTCAGATAAGGAGTTTAGAATAGACATTTAGAGGATCCTCATGTAAAGCAAAGAAAATATAGTCCTAGCGGAAAAGAACACAAAGACAGAAATCAGAAAATTTCAAACTGAAAAAACAGATCTGAAAAGCATGGTGACTCAACTGAAAAACTCAATATACAGCCACTCCAGCAGGGTAACAATAGCCAAGGACAGAAGCAGTGAACTGGATGATCAAATGCAGAATAACTCATACAGCAGAAGAGACTGGAAAAGAACCTAAGGCAAACGATCATACAATGGGAAAAGTATTCAAAGAATGTGAACACATGAAAATAGAAGTCTTTGAAAAACTCAACAGAAACAACATAAGCTTCATTGGAGTCCCAGAGGCCCAGGAAGGACACAAGAACAATCAATAATCAATGACATCATCACAGAGAAACTCTCAGAGCTAAAGACTGTATGCAATCAAATCCTGCATGATCGAAGAGTACTAGCTAAAAGAGACCCAAAGAAAAACACCCCAAGACACATCTTAGTCACAATGACGAATCCTACAGATAGAAATCGAATACTGAAAGCAGCAAGATCAAAAAGGGAAATTACATTCAAAGGAGCATCCATAAGATTTACAGCAGACATGTCACAAAAAACTCTCAAGGCCAGAAAACAGTGGTGAGATATAGTTTAAGCACTCCTTGGGAAAAAGAATATGGAAGGCATTACTTTCCCCAATTTTAAACTGTATTATTACAAAGCAATAGTTATCAAAACAGCATGGTATTTGAATAAAGACTGACCCTCAGATCAGTGGAGTAGACTTGAGTACTCAGAGAATGTTTCCCAGACATACAATCATCTAATCTTAGTTAAAGGAGCAAGAAATCCTAAATGGAGCAAGGAAAGTCTCTTCAGCAATTAGTGTTGGCACAACTGCAAAAAATTGAATTTAAACCCCCAGCTAACATCATGTACGAAGGTAAAATCCAAATGGATTAAAGACCTTGATATCAGACCGAAACCATAAGGTATATAGAGCAACACTTAGGTAAAACACTCTATGACATTGAGACTAAAGCTATCTTTAATGAAGAAACAACACTCTCCAAACAAGTGATAGCAGAGATTAACATGTGGAAATATATTAAGGCTGAGAAGCTTCTGCACCTAAAAGGAAATAGTGCCCAGGATACAAGAGCCACCCACTAACTAAAGAACTATTCACCCAATACCCATCAGATAAGGGCCTAATATCCAAAATATACAAGACACTGACAAAATGTTACAAGAAAAAAACATCTACTCCCATGCAAAAATAGGAAAATAAATAAAGAAACACTTTGATAAAGAAGAAATACAAATGGCCAGAAGGCACACGATAAAAGACTCCACATCACTAATCCACAGGGAGTTTCAAATCAAAACAACTATGAGGTACATCTCACTCCACAGAGATTGGTGCACATCATCAAGAATGAGAACAAGCAGTGCTGAATGGGATGTGGAAAGAAAGGAACTCTTATTATTCACTGCTCTTGGGAATCGCATTTAGTGCTTCCTTTTTTGAAAGTGATATAGAGATTCCTCCAAAAATTGGAAATTGAGCTCCCATCGGATCCAGCTATACCACTCTTAGGGATATACCCTAGGAACACAAAATGCAATACCAACATCCTGTCCTCATACCTATATTCATTTCTTTGCTATTTACAATAGCCAGACTCTGGAAACAATCAAGATGCCCTTACATAGATGAATGGCTAAAGAAACTGTGGTACATATACACAATGGAATATTATGCAGCCATTAGGATAGAGGAAGTCATAAACTTTTCCTATACATGTATGTATATGGAATCTATTATGCTGAGTGAAATAAGTTAAAGAATGAAAGGTAGTCGCAGAATAGTCTCACTCATATATGACTTTCAAGAAAACTGAATGCCATTTTTGCAACAATTCTCAGAGACAAAAGAGAGCAAGACTGGAAGGTCCAGCTCATGATATGAAGCTAACTACAAAGAGTGATGTGTGCAGTTAGAGAAATAACTACATTTTGAGAACTATCATAACAATGTGAATAAATGAGGGAAGTAGTAAGCCTGTTCAGAGTACAGGCAGGAGTGAGATGGGGAGGAAGTAAATTTGGGGCATTGGTGATGAAAATGTTGCACTGGTGAAGGGGAGTGTTACATGACTGAAACCCAACTACAATCATATATGTGCTTTTAAATAAAGATATTAATAAAAATACAAATTATATATATAATTATATATATATATCGGAAGATCTCAGGACTGTTGTCAAATGTCATCACAACTGGTAAGAACTAACATGCAAAAAATAAAGTTAGGAGCCTTAAAATCATTGTATGAGCTCTCCTTTTTCATGGTAGTACCTGGTAAAGAGCCAATCGAAAAATCTCACATAGGTTCATCACCTATCTGTAATCTCCCTTTATGCCCATCAAATCACTTTCTGTATATTCCCACTCTCATAGTTTCCTAAGTGTCATTGCTATACTCATAATGACACAATTCTGAAGGGATAGACTTGAAAATTGTATCACTATACCTTCAATAAGGAATAATTTTTAATTTTAATTAAACAGAAATTCAATTTAAAAAATTAAAGAATGTTAGAAATCTCATATCCAATAATAATCATTCCTATCTGCCTGATGCTTCCGGTAAATGCAAAATTCACAACAGAGTGCAAAAATGTCCCCTCTGGAAGGGTTACTTTTTGACCTTTTTATGGAGTACACCTCTTGTTTTAACCTCACTTGGGATTTCAAAGAAAAAATCCTGTGGTGGATAGACCAAGTTTTCCTTTCATTTTCCCTATAGGTACAGTATCTCTGAGCTGTGGTATTCACACATGCCCAGCATGCTGCCAGCAGGGATCAAAGACAATGTCAAAAGAGGCAGAAATAGCAAAAATTCAATTCCGATGCCTTTGCAGCTTGCGGTAATTTAGCATTTCATCTCCATAAATTTCCTAGGGTGCATACAGGGGTTGTGTGTATTTAAGTTTTGACCCTTAGCTGCCAAATGTCCCATTTACTTTTAGTGCATCTGGAAATTTACACTATTAGTCAAAGGGGACACACACTGAGTGATAAGTAGACAACTTAGTAACTTGACAATATTGTTTTAAATAATTTCTGACTCAAACTGACCTTTTCTACCCTAATCATTGTATCTTTCACCCTTCAGCATTCTTGCTTCCATTGTGCCCTGTTGAGGTCAAAATATCATAATTTCATCCATTCTAAAATGAATGTTATCCTCTTTATATATATCAAAGAAGTCGGTGTGCACTCAGAAACACTGTCTATCAAGAGACTTGGTTTTCTAGTTCTCATTTTAACTTTCTGAGGTTCCTGCAACATAAACTTAAAGTTCAGTCAGTTTGATGTTATGACTTTGAGTTTGGTGTTTAAGGAGCTATGAAATAAACATCAATACAATGCTGGCTCTTGTTTCATTTGAACTATTTAGCCCTCTAGGGCAGACTCGGGCAAATCCAGAAATTTGAGTTTCACCGATTATTGAACTTTAAAAGAAAGACTGAAGTTATGGATTAAGAGAGACAGACTTTTAAAAACTGTTTCTAACTTAAAGTAAACAATTCAGTCTCCTTATATGCATTTCCCAAGCCATCTCTGGTTAAAAGTTGGCCTGTTAGAAGACAGTCTTTAGCCTGTCTCTATTCTTCCAGAAATACAGGTTACCATGGTTACAGTGGCTTTTGGAAATGAACTTCATAATTGCTTCATATTGCATATAAACAGCTGGATTCCCTCCTTCAATTTCACTCTGAAACAATGAAGACCCAAGAAAATGTCCTTGTATTTGAATCATTGACACACTAAAGACTGTTCTATGAAGTGTAAAGCATCGTGGCACAGGGGAACTTGAAGGGATGATAAAGTCAGACCTCAAGGCTTTATATAGGTAAATGAGTTTAAAATGCATATGTGTGATTCTACATACACAGAACCAAAGGTACTTGAAGAGCTGAATCTTTCCTTTTAAAGATTCATGAATCTAACTTCTGTTTCATAGAATGGGTAACAGAAATCCAGGAACTGAACACATGCTTTGCAAATCTTAAAGCAAAGGAGTTACAAATTAGGATTTGCAGAGCCAGGTGCTATATATTTATTACTTCAATCTAAGATTCAGAACTGTGGTTTATTTTCTGTCTCTGCTATGGAGGATCTATGTGACTTTGTGATTTAATCTGGCTCTGAGATATATGTCTAGATTAGTAAAATTGATTGGAAATACTTGCATATATTAACCTTCCAGTACTATCTCCCATAGTGTTTTTAGAAGCTGTGATCAGTGACCCTCGTGTTCTGAATGCTGCACTCTGTGGATATCTAAGAGTTCTAAACTGCCTTTTGTCCTGTAAAGACACATGAATTCTCTTAATTCTTTTGGCAATGACATAAATATGCTTAATTTATTTATTCTAATTTTATTTATTTGTTTAATGTTCTTAGTTATTTAGGAGCTGGAGAGATAGTATAGCTGGTAAGGCACTTGAATTGCAAACAGCCAAACCTGATTCAATGCCTGGCACCCCAAAATGGTCCCCCAAGGTCCACCAGGAGCGATCCATAAGTGAAGAGCAAGCAGAAAGCCCTGAGCAACACTAGGGTTGTTTCAAAAAACAAAATCAAGTCAAAGATTATTTCTTTCTTTCTGTTACCTTGGTCAATGAAATAAAATTGAAAACACTTTGAGGCACAAATCTTGGCACAAATATATCTAAGTTTTTATCAATGTACTTTTTTATTTATATGATTTTGGGCATGCACATAGGTGATCAGTGCTTGTTCCTGGCTCAGAGTTAGTCTCTAAAAGTCTCTGAGACATATATAGAGTTCCCTGGATCTAAACTGGCAAGACAAATGTAGTATTATAACTCTGGTACCTTCTAGTTATTTAAACAAGTATCTTAATTTCCTAAACTATCTCTTTTCATACCCAAATTTGCTTTCTCTCCCTGTCTGTCTCGATCTGGACACACCTAGAGTGATACTCAGAGCTAATTCATGGCTGTATACATACCAACCACTCTGACTATACTTAGGGGACCATTTGCTGTGCTCCAGGTCAAACAAGTTTTGGAAATAGAAGAAAGCACTTTAACCCATTGACTATCACTTCTGTCCCCACTTTTTTTAAGGACATAAAAACAATTGTATGGTATCAAATAAAATGTGTATGGAAGCAAAAATCCAGAATAGCTGAAGCAATCCTAAGGTAAAATATTAGAGACTTCATATTCCCAAACTATATGATCTAAACAATGTGATATTCAATGAAAGTAGAAGTGTGATTAATGGAATGGAATGATAGCTCCAAAAATAATTTGTGACACATATAAATAATGAATTTATGTAAATGTAACAAGAACATAAAATATAACATAAAATATAAAAAATATCTTCAACAATAATGTTAAGAAAACACCCTAGGCATATGCAAAAGAGTGAAATGAAATTCTACCACTATCTCCCTCCATGAACAAAAGTTAACTCAAAATACATTTAAGACTAAGGAAAAATTTTGGATATTAGCCCCTTATGTGATGGGTATGGGTGAATAGTTTCTCCCACTCATTGGGTAGCTCTTGTATCCTGGGCACTATTTCCTTTGAGGTGTAGAAGCTTCTCAGCTTAATATATTCCCATCTGTTAATCTCTGCTTTCACTTGTTTGGAGAATACAGTTTCTTCCTTGAAGATGCTTTAGTCTCAATGTCCTGGAGTGTTGTTCTATATACTTTATGGTATCAGGTCTGAATATCGAGGTCTTTAATTCATTTGGATTTTACCTTCGTACATGATGTTAGCCGGGAGTCTAAGTTCAATTTTTTGCAAGTGGATAGCCTCTTGTGCCAACACCACTTGTTGAAGAGGTTTTTTTTTTGCTCCGTTTAGGATTTCTTGCTACAAGGCACTGACAGAACTTTACAAGAAAAAACTATCTAATTCCATCAAAAAATTGGGAGAAGAAATGGACAGACTTTGACAAGAAAGAAATACAAATGGCCAAAAGGCATATGAAAAAAATGCTCCACATCACTAATCATCAGGGAGATGCAAATCAGAACAACTATGAGGTACCACCTCACACCACAGAGATTGGTACATATCACAAAGAATGAGAACAAGCAGTGTTGGCGGGGATTTGGAGAGAAAGGAACTCTTATCCACTGCTGGTGGGAATTTTGTCTAGTCCAACCTTTATGGAAAACGATATGGAGATTCCTCCAAAAACTGGAAATCGAGCTCCCATACGATCCAGCTGTACCACTCCTAGGAATATACCCTAGGAACACAAAAATACAATACAAAAATCCCTTCCTCACACCTATATTTATTGCAGCATTATTTACCATACCATACCACTATTAACTTGGAAACAAGCAAGATGCCCTTAAATAGATGAATGTCTAAAGAAACTGTGGTACATATACACAATGGAATATTATGCAACCATCTGAAGAGCTGAAATTATTATGCTGAGTGAAATAAGTTAGAGAGAGAAAGATGTAGAATGGTCTCACTCATATATGGTTTTAAGGAAAACGAAAGACATTCTTGCAATAATAATTTTCAGAGACAAAAGAGAGGGGGGCTGGAAGTTCCAGCTCACAACATGAAGTTCACCACAAAGAGTGATGAGTTTAGTTAGAGAATAAATGCATTGAGTACTATCCTAAAAATGAGAATGTATGAGGGAAATAGAAAGCCTGTCTTGAGTACAGGCAGTGGTGGGGTGGGAGGAGGGAGATTTGGGACACTGGTGATGGGAATGTTGCACTGGTGATGGGTGATGTTCATTACATGACGGAAACCCAACCACAATCATGTTTGTAATCAAGGTGTTTAAATAAAATATTAAAAAAAAACTAAGGAGGGGCCAGGCGGTGGCGCTGGAGATAAGGTGTCTGTGCTAACCTAGGATGGACCACGGTTCGATCCCCTGGTTCCCCATATGGTCCCCCGTGCCTGCCAGGAGTGACTTCTGAGCGAATAGCCAGGAGTAACCCCTGAGCGTCACCGGGTGTGGCCCAAAAAACAAAAACAAAAACAAAAAAAACAAAAAAAAACTAAGGAAAAATCCATAAAATACGCAAAACAAAATAGAAGCACAATGCTCAATGATATTTACTTCAGAGGAATTTTCAATTATTTTAATACACTGTCAAGGAAAACAAAAGCAAATATAAGCAAATAGGTTTTCATCAAATTTAAAAGCTTCAGTACTATGAAAGTAATATGGATAAAATAAAAGCCATCCTACTGAATAAGAGAAAATACTCACAGACTTATGAATTAAGGTAATACCCAGATATAAATATTCTAGTAAAAATTTTAATAATAAAAACTATATAACTCCATCAACAAATGGGAAGATGAAGGGAACAGGAGCTTCTTCAATAAAGATATATCATTGATCATGATTACTGATATAATGATCATCATACTAACTAAACATCATTACTAATTTTCAAATAAAAATATAAATGAAATATCAATCACATATATAAAAATGCACTAAGAAAGAAAAACAGACAATAAATGTTGACATAAATGTGAGGAAGAAGACATTTTCATTTATTGTTGGTAGAAATGTAAATTGGTACAGCCTCTTTGGAAAAACTTTGAATATTTTTCCAAAATCTAAAAATAAAAGTACCATATGACTCAGAGATTCAATTTTTGTGTAGCTATCCAAAAAACAAAAAATATTAATTTGAAATCATATACATATCTATATTCATTGCAGCATTACTAAATAGTCAATATCTAGAAATAACTGCTGCCGCAGAATAGGGTGGATAACGGGATTGTAATATAGGAATAAATATGTATATTTATACATATAAACACATAGGAATAATAAAAGAAAAGATAAATCTCTATTTTTTTCTGTGTTTGCTATATCCAGTGATGATCCAGGCTTACTTCTGACTGTACTTAAGGGTCACTCATGGAAGGCTCAGAGGACATTTTGTATTGGTTGGTATGGAACCCAGGTCAAGCATTCAGAAAGGCCCCTTGTACTATTGCTCTGTCCCCAAAAAGATGAACTATTGTGTTTTGCAACAGGAATCTCATACTAAGTCAAAAGGGAAAAACAAATATTAGAAGATCTCATTGATATATGGCATATAAAGAAACAAAGAAGGAAATCGACAATGATCAATGAAAACAAAGTCTTAGGTTATGAATAGAGAACTAAAATTGACAGGTGGAAGGAGGGAGTGGGCTGATAGTACTCAAAGGAAAATAATAAAACATTAGCAATTTGAGGGTGGAAAATATGGTAATATTCTATTACTAAGGCACTTAAACATCTACTGCCTTGCACAAAAACTATCTCAATTAAAAAACAATAAGAACAAAACCGTGCTTTTCCTTGCCCTTGTGAAAACTTTTATTTCATACTTCAGGTTTAGATCATTCATTAACTTTTAAATAATCATGTCTTTGTCAAAACAAAATGTACTTTGAGAGGAACAATGATGCTTTGGAATTTTGAATTTCATTCAAAGGATTGTTGTTGCTTTTGTACTTGGACTATTGATTTTATACTTTGGCACACCAAGATGTTCTGATACTCAGTTGGACTGGGCATCATATGCAAAATACCTCGTTCTTCAAATATTTTAATGGAATACATCTTTGTGTTAGAAGTTTTCATGAACAACAATAGCCATATCTGATATTTTTCCAAAAGTGTTTTTTAAAAAATACCAAGGTAAACTAAAAAGGAGACTTAGGGAAGAAGGAAGTTTTGTTTTTTTTTTTAACAGAGTTTGCGTTTCTACCATTATTGTTTGATACCCCAGGCTTAGCAATTCTGTCTTTTTATTTCTGTTTTTGTGTGGGAAAAGCCAGAGGGAAGTTACTGGATTTGTTGGTAGAAGATGAGATTGTTGAAGATGTTAAAATAGGTTTTTCTGGACTCTACTTCTAAGACTAAGCTTAGAACCAGAAAGATCTATGAATGTAGGGCCTCTGGCTAAAACTGGTTTGCACAGTTAATTTTAGGAAAATAAAGCCTTCCTCTGACCAGAGAAAGTCAAAAAGTGCAGTGCTATGTGAAGTTGTAGGTGGTTTTGTGGCAGAATTCTTAACTTGCTTGTCTTATGTAATCTTTATCCACTCACCCGGGGCTGTCATTCCTGCCTATGTGCCCTCAAGAGTAAAAGCAGCCAGTGCAGTGACATTTTAATAATAATACTTTGTACTTATACAGCACCTGTCAGCCAATGATCTCAAAGTACTTCCCCTGAGATTAACTCATTAATCCTCACAAGGATAAGTGACTTTCCCAAGGTGAATGTCAGGGGCGGACGAGAGCCTTGAGTTTACCATTCAAATCAAAGCTTAGAGAGCTGTCCACCTGTGTGGGATCACAGAGCTGCCTCAGAGGCACCCCAACTCACAAGTCACCTTTGGTCTATGACTGCATCCTTAGGCGTCTATCTATGCAAATTGAGTTGCCAATTAGTTTGGTAATCAGACCATCTTTGTTTGAAATCCCCAGACCTAAAATAAAATATAAAAAAAATGGATTACAGGGACCGGAGCAGTGGTGCAAGCAGTAGGGCATCTGCCTTGCATGTGCTAACCTAGGACTGACTACAGTTTGATCCCCTGGCATCTCATATGGTTCCTCAAGCCAAGTGTGATTTCTGAGCACATAGCCAGGAGTAACCCTTAAGCATCACTGGGTGTGGTCCTCCCAAAAATCCTGTAAGGATGCATCATCTTCTGGAGGATGCACCATTTTCTGCCTTATTTTTGGTGACTAACTGTTTGCAATTTTGTAATCCCAACACAGTAAAGCAGTTTAGAGGTATCACCCCAAAGTTGACCTGCTAACAAACAGCATTTGAGGGAAATTATCCAAGAGTAAGAGGCTCTTCCTCTGTGCACTGTAGATAATTGTTGAATAACATATTAGTTATTGAGTCCTGGATGGTGATGGATGATGATGAGATGGATGTTGGGAGAAAGGCCTTTTTCTGCTGGCCATGGCTACGCGCCTGCAGCTCATTCTAGCTGGCGGTCTCAGGGTGGCCGCGAGGAAATGATCCATAGGCAGTCAGGTTTCATGAGACATCAACTTTATTCAGGCCCTAGCCACCATGTGTGACTCCTAAGCTTTTAAACTTTTAAGCCTGCTCCATAAGTAGACCTGCATTCAAACCTGTCTCTACCAGCCACCCCTTTTGTTGAATCCTCTCTCTAGCCTCGGGCTGAATCTCTCCCCCTTTAACCTCCTGGTGAGTAAAACAGGAAGCCAAAGACCCTTCCTAGGTGTAGGCAGGTCTGCCTCTCAAGGTGAGCAAAAAAGGAAGTTAGGGAAGAGAAGTAACTGATAATAACCAGTATGAAGGGTTTGACAGGTCCAAAAAGACTTCTCTATTCAGTGGTCCACAAACTAAGGCCTGAAGGGCCACATATTGTATTTGTTCCTGTTTTGTTTCTTCACATCAAAATAAGATGTATGCAGTGTGCATAGGAATTTGTTTGTAATTTTTGTTTTTACTATAGTCTGGCCCTCCAATGGTCCGAGGGACAGTGAACTGGGCCCCTGTTTAAAAAGTTTGAGGACCCCTGAAACACATAAATAGAGTTTTGAAGCATCATTGAATTTGGATTATTAAGGTAGTCCCTACAGGGTATATTCCCAGGACACACAATCCAGAACACTGAACTTGGACTCACAGGTTGGGTTTTATCCCACACAATGCCAGGATTACAAGGTGAGTGATGGAACCAAGAGTCAAACACATAAGCCTTAAATAAAAGCCTATTTGTAAAAACTGGAGACAACTAAAATTCAAACAAATTAAAAATAAATCCCTATGAGAAAACCATAAAGGAAATGTAAAGTAACTTTTTAACCTGTAGTTTGACAAGCGATGACTATGTTGTACAAAGATTATTTTAAAAAACTAAGAACATCTTCTAGCTTCATAGTAACTGAAAGGTAAACTGATCATCTTAAAAAATGTCTTTGGGACTGGCTTAAGAACCAAAGAAAGATAATGACTTTGGATGGGGAAGTAAAAAGGGGATGAGATGCAGAAGGCACTCTTGGGTCTCTTAGTCTAATATAATCTAAATAGAGTAAACTACTTTATTTATTTATTTATTTATTTTGTTTTGGGAACACAGCCATTGACGTGCAGGGGTTACTCCTGGCTATGCGCTCAGAAATCGTTCCTGACTTGAGGGACCATATGGGACGTGGTGGGATCAAACTGCTGTCTGGTCGTCCTTGGCTAGCGCTTGCGAGGCAGATGCCTTACCTCTAGTACCACGACTCCGACCCAAGACTAAACTACTTTAGGAGGAATGATATAAAGTCTCTGCCTTTGTTGTTGTTGCTGAGCTGAGAGTAATCCCCAACCTAGAAAACAGAATTGACAATTATGCAGATGGCTGTGTAAAAGTATGGGAACACTCTTAACAGAGATGAACAGGAATGGATATGGTCAGGAGTTGGCTCTGATGGTGTTTTCTTACAAAAATAAAAAAATACCAGAGAAACAAAAGTAATACAAATCAAGCTATGAATTTTAAGCACAGTCATCAAGCATAGGTTTGCTATAGTAGAGGGTAAATGTACCTGTAAGAAATATAAAGTTACATGTTAAGTGTTGGTTGTTACTATGTGCTATGTATTTATTGTCCATTAACTTATGAATCCACTAACAATGTAACAACAGAGGAATTATTACCCTTAGCTTAAAGTGGAAGAAACCAGATGTGGAAAGTAATAGGTAATTGAGTCTAAGTCACAGAGCATAATGGAAACATAAATGAAAATCAAATTCATCTTCCTGCCACCTATTTTATTCCCTATATCATGACTTTTACCATTCTGCTATGCTATAGTTAAAAAAAAATAAAAGGAAAGAAATCTTTGGAACCTGAGTAATAATACAGTGGGTAGGGCATTTGCCTTGCATGTGGCTGACCTGGGTTCTATCCTCAACATCAAATATGGATCCTCTAGCCCATCAGGTGCTATCCCTAAATGCAGAGCTAGAAAGGAGTAAACCTTAAGCACTGCCAGGTGTGGTTCCCAAACAAAACAAAACAAAACAAAAGAAATCCAGGAGCACCCTATATAAATGGCACCTTCTCCTGGTTAAATAAGAGAATAGAAACCAATGAGTTTGGGAGTAGAATTTGAGGTTTTACCTAGGGAATAACTTGAAAGCCTAGCCCAGGACTTTATATCCCATCCAGTAGACATTATAAATCATGGGAATGTCTTCAGGAGGAAAGTTTCCAAGGCGATGCCACTAGAGTACTGATGTAGCAGTAACATAAAATGTTTAGAGGTTGCAGTGGGGCAGGGGATGAAAAGTGGGTTCCTGTAACAAGGTTAGTAGTTTATTATACTTTAAAACACTTTTGGTGAATAGAAATGGGTATAGAGTAATTTGTAAAGAGTATTTAAGAATATGTATTCTGAAGATATTTATTAAATATACTCTGATATATAGCCATATTTTATAGTGTTCAGAAATCACCTGACCAGACCAAGGAAAAAGAGTTTTGAGAGAGGTCCTCAGAATTTTAACAATATCATGATGATTAACTCTAGTCCTTTAAAGAAACAAAACTACGAACTACAAGTAAATGAACAAACCATAATTTTGTTGAAGGTATTTAACAGAAGGGACATCCAGGTGCTCTTTGTCCTTTTAGGGCCTGATTGCTTCCCCTATTTTCCAAGCTCAGGGATATCTATCCTTAATCTACTCTAATGTTCCTTGCATTAATTTAAATGTCTTTCTCTCCAGTTAAATGATATCATTTGGGGACCTTTAGAATTGAATTATGTAGTGATTTGTAATCCAGCAGTTAGCAACTTCTCATAAGCAAAACTGCATGGCCTCAAGGTATCTACCTGGGTCTGGAAAGGATTGAGTCAAACCTATATTGACTGTGGAATAGAAAGGAGACTTTAAGCAGAAAATTTGGAATAGACCGTAGCTAATAACATCTCTATCACAAAGAGGCATGTATAAAAATTGTGCTAATTCTAAATGAAAGTGATTGATATTTAGTACCTTAACTTCACATGGGTTCTTAACCTATTTCTTTCCACACCCTCTCTAATTATATCCAGGGTATAGTCAAGCAGAGGTGAGCTTTATAACTGTTTGCCCAGGTACTTGTGAGGTAAATGCAGGAAGAAAATATAAAACTGAAAAGTTTGTATGCTGTCACCCAATCATTTTAAGGATCACCAGAAAGCTGGAGCCTCCCTATATGCCTTTTTTTTTATATAATCTTCCTCATGAGGGATGGTCCTGGCTGGCCAGTCTCGGGGATCTTGTTGGCAGACAGATTAAAGTATTATATTTTATTCCAGTTGTGTGGCCTAGTCCTCTACTCTGGAACCCTACAATTTTATTTAAAATTATTCAAAGTAATTATTTAAATTATTTTATTTAAAAGTTCCCCAAAAATCAATAGATGACCTCAGTGAGAATTTATTCCAATTGTCCACGACATGCTAAGTCTGGTAGCCACAGGAATTCTATGACAGTGAAGGCAGGAGTGAAGGGTGCAGCTTTGGCCATGATACAGAAATGCAGGTCACAGACTCCCCATGGGAATGACAAGACTAATTTGGATTCCATGGTGGAGTTTTGTTGGTGTCCCAGCCTACACACAAGATAATTTTGGGTGGCTAAATCTGGGATTAAGAAAACCTAGTGTTTCATGGAAAAAGTGTTGATGGTTCTCTGAGAATCCTCTTTATCATCCCTTTGATTATTTCTTCTCTGTCTTCTCCAATGGGAATAGGCAGATGGAAAGCTGCAAAGTCTGAGTAACTGCCCTTTATGTTTTAACTGAGCAAAATTTTCAAAATAATCATGCTCTCATTGAAAATTCTCTAGCTAATTTATGATCACAGAAATTAAACATCTGAAATTCATCTGTAAGCTGTAGGGAGAGAAACCCAAGAGTGGAGTAAAACTAGGGAATCTTCCCAAATGACAGGGGGCAGAGTAGGCCCACCTTCTCTCCCTCTACTTTAACTGTGTCTGCTGCTTTCAGAGAGGGAGAGAACTGTCACTAAGTGTGCTGCTGCCTCATTACCAGACAGAGGAGCTGCACCCTGGAAAGTTCCCAGCCCCCTGAGGCACCAAGACCTAGGATAACAGCATGCCAATGCACCCCCTGCTGGCTTTTATTGTATGCTAATGTAATGGGGCCATCAGTCTGAGGGCTGTCTGTGCATAGAAACAGGATTTCTTTTTGTCTAGTTGGAAGGCAGTTTGAAATTCTAGCAAGTTGAAATGTGTGTGAATGCCACCTGAGGGAGGGAAGAGGAGGAAGCATGAAAGTACAAAGGGAGCATGACTAGAAGTAGATGAAATCAAGATTGTGTGAGAGGAAATGAGAAAGACTCAAAGAGCTTTGTGCTTTTGAGAAGTACTGCAAAAACAAAATGCAGTGTGACTGCCTGCAAACATTTCTCATTGCAAATCAGCAAGACATGTCAACATGGACAGAGTTGCAACAGCACAGGGGTCCTCTATTCCCTAACTTGGAAAGAATGAGAAACTAGGAACAGGTATACCTCTAGTGCCTGACAGCCTGGAGCAGAATGCCACTGACTGTGCTTTCTAGTCCTCTTCAAAGACAAAACAGCATAATTTTTCCTAAAGAAATGAATATGGTTTCTGTAAACTCCTATGTTATTGGCACATCTGTTTTTCAGGAATTGTTTGGTAGACATTGATATCTAATATGTCAAAAGAAAGGGAGATAAAGGGAAGCAAGAAAGAAAAGAAAAGTTAGGGAAGATGGAACATGAGGGAAATTTAAAAAAAGCAATCAATGAAGGGAGGATAAAGGGAAGAAGATACAGAAGAGAAATGTCCTCTTCCTATGCAGTCTTATGTTTGCAAACCAAACTGCCACTTTCCTTCTCAATAATCTTACATAGACTCAAATCATCCCAGACCTAGAAGCTTGGAGGGGAGTAAAACAAGAGAAAAGTTCCACAATCACTGTTCTTTTATTTCTCTCTGGTGTTTCCAGACCACAAAGGACATAACTGCCTCTCTCTCTCGCCTCCAGCTGAATCTCTTCCCCTCTATCCTCCTGGTGAGCAAAACAGGAAGCGAAAGACCCTTCCCAGATGTGGGCAGGTCTGCCTCTAAACGTGAGCAAAACAGAAAGTTAGGGGAGAGAAGTAACTGCTCCCCCCAACCCTGGTTTTCATTAAGTTCCTTCTCTTTCCACTGATGGCATTGCTTTGTTCTTTTGAAACTTCATGAAGTTACTTGGGGAAGGATCAAAAACAGTCAGGCTTTCAACATACATGTGAGAAACCATAAATTTGCTAGATATTTATTTTATTTTTGTCAAAGGGAACGTCATGAAACATATAAATTTAGTGCCAGCATATAAAATAAGGGTCTACTGAATAAAGTTTCAAAATGATTGAAACATGTTTAGAAGTTGTATGTCCATTCAAGGGGATACACCCTTTGTATGAAGGAGTTAACAGACTCATTTCTCTCCCAATGTAAAATCTATTTCCTATGAGTTCACTTAATCATTTTGTTTTATTTAAAACTCCAAATTATTTTTAAGCCCCAACTCTTCCCTCCTTTTTGAAGGTTGAAAATAAGAAGTCAAGACATGAGGGGTTTAAGGAGGCTCAGTAGAAACAACCCTGAGACATTGTTCCTGCAACTGCATGGTCGTATGCTAGTAGACAAGTGTCACAGCTCATTTGTGTATCCATTTTCATTGTAATAAAAGAGTTTGAATGAGGTTAATATAAATTAGATTTTAATTTTCACAACCCAGTTGTGATCCACATATATGCACCTAGAATATATGGAAACTGCCATTGCCAGTCCTTCTGGGTCTTTGTGCACTAGTACCCATGGTTTCTCTGACTCCCTTAGAGCATCTTTGTCTTACACAAGAGTCTGTCCTAATGTCCAACAAGGTCAAAGAGACTCAGCTTCTGAAATGAAAAGATTAATGTTGCTATGGTTGGGAGAGAAACCAGAGGGAGATTGCTGCCCGAGCATGAGTATTCTATCTTGTAGCCTTTTTTTCTCCTTCACAGCAAATAAGGTTTATGGATTGCAATGAGGAGACTGTCGCATTAAAATAAGTCTTTTTACAGTATTTTCCCATTTAAACCCCACATGGGCAGCATGCTGGATTGGGTCCGGAAAGGCAGACTCACTAGTTTTTCAATTTAGTTTGTTAATAGCCTGCCTTTCATAAAAGCATCAGGCACAATCACACCAATCCCTAAATCAATAGGATGATGCAGCAATGCCTCACAGAAATGATATTTTTGAAATAAATATATACCATTCAGGCAGGGCTGTTTGACATCAAATTTATATACTCAATAAGAAAGCACAATTAATGGTCCCGAACTGTATTTTCCTTCACCTATTTCACATTTCAAGAAGCACAGGATTTCTTAAGAAAAAAATAATAAAGGGAAGAAAAAGAGCAAAAAGCATTCCATTCACAAGTGGAATGAAGGTATTATAAAACAATGCTGCTTATTGGTGCCTCCTGGGAACTTGTTTATCTTGCCAGGCTCTCATTTTTCTTCTTATTCTGAATTTTTGCTCAGATTTTTGTGAAGACTTCACTACATCTTATGTAGAAAATCACTCCACATCCACTTTGTTCATCAACATTGTTCTTTATAACCCTTCATTACATCAAACTTTTTTTAATCTCCCTTCCCCCGAGAAATATAAACTACATTGGGGCAGGAGTTTTGCTATTGCGTAGCCAATCCCCCAATGGTCTCCTCCCCCATTCAAACATTCTCTAAACTTGGTATAAAAGTAAGAATGTGGGCCATCGTCGCCACCCATAAAAAGTGTATTCTCAGCATACTGGAACAAACTCCTTGCTTTTTTGCATTAATGTCCTTCCCTCCAGTCTTTGTGTGACAGATCTTGAGTATAGAGCTAACAGAAGCATAATTATACTTGTGATTTGTTTTATAATTTCTATATGATACATTTTAAACTTCCCTCTTCAATCAGACCCCAGGCAATTCATGCTCCATGGGTATATTTTGCCATAAAATCTACACTGCTTACAGATGATACTTGGATTGTCAATAAGGTTAACGCAATGAAAGTTATCATTTCTCATTGTGATACCTAGCATAAATTGCATGTGCATGCGTGTGTGCAACTTCTTCCCCCAGAGACAGACTATTGCAAAGGAATTTAAAATCATGGAAATCATGGCATAAATATTTCGAACAAGAATAATATTTAAGAGATTTAGATAAACTAGAGTCAATACTATTTTTAGTTATGCAATAGCTCTCTATGTGGGGTATTTTAAGACTCATTGTATATGTTTGAATGTATAGATAGTATCAGATCATATGTGTCCTGTGATTTTTCATTAGTGTACGTGCCTTCAATAGTTTATAATTTAAGTATAGTAAGAGATGATTAACTATAACAAATAAAATTGTTATGGATACTGTAGTAGAAGTTAGATTCTATCAAAATATCTTACTTCACTATTTTGGACCAAGGTTGACCTTGCATAATAGAAATCATAAAAAATGAAACCACAGATATGAAAAGATAACTGTATTTAAGTTCAAATTTGTTCTTAGCCTCTATGAATTTCTGTTTTGTAAAGAAATAAGTGATTTAAAGTTGGGATAAGACACTAGTACCAAAAGATTGGCTCTTTTCATGGAAGGTTTTAGTATAAGAGTCTCTTCTCTAGAGACTAGGCTCTGTCCTGGGACTAAAAGCAGCTTTGAAATGTATGGTTCAGAAAATTTGATCTAAAAAAGCTTAGGTCTGAGGAGTCTATCTTTCCCATGTGCCTTTTCAATGAACCACGAAGAATCTACTGTGTTTAACTAAAAGGAAAGGATTGTTAATCATCTTTAGAGTATGCCACTAAAATGGTAGTAGAATAAACAACAACAGACAAATAAAACTGATGGTATCTAAGGGAGGATTTAAAGTGCTAGTATTTATTTAGTTTGTTATAGCATATTCTACCAAATAATAGGGAAGAATAAACTATTATATAATATAATAATACTTATACCAATATTAGATTGTGTAATGTATACCATGCAAAATAAATATGGAATTTCTTTTTTCCAAGAGACATATACCCAATGGAGATAATGTAATTCTAGTAAATATGGAAGAACTACTTACAGGATTACAAAAGTTCAGAATTGTTTGATGAGAGAGGGACACATTTGAGCCAAACTTTGAAGCATGTCATTATTGTAGTTCCTAATGGGAATGATTGTGAGTAATAAATGTGATTGTTCTAAAGACAGATATTAGGTTTCCTATAGAATATAATTCTCATGTATTATCACTCTCTATTAACAGCTACTGTAATTGTGCTTTTACTTTGAGTTAGATTCTGAGCTAAGCAATATAGAGTCATTATATCACTTAATCATCACAATCTCCCTATAACTGAATTGGATATCATCATTACTGGTTTGCATAGACAAGGAAACTAAGACCTAGGAAGATTAAAATTTGTTTATAATTTTACTTGTGAAGAAGCAAATGTTCACATCTAGTTGATATCAAAGACATAGACCACAATTCAACATAAATTAAGTCTAATTGAATGTTTATAAGACAGGTGATTATTCTGAGAAGTATGCCTATAGAACCCATTTAATAGATAACATTGCTTGATTGATTAAACTTTTTCCATGTTATGCATTATAAAACAAAAGTAAACCTACTTGCCTATTCTCACAATAGGAAATTACAGATCTCAGATTACTTTCATGATAGTTGTTTTGGGAGACAAGTTCATCATCAGCCTACATTCAAATGTCTCTCAGGTTTCACATTACACTAAATGTTCTCCAAGTTTTTACAATCCATTTTTTTTTTGACAGTGTAGTTTTAAGATCTGGAGATAATGCTGACATTTAATCCCTAATTAGTTTTCACTACTTATCTGACTAGTTCTTTTCAGTTTTTTTTTTTTGTTGTTCCTTTGTTTGTTTTCTGGGGCCACACCCGTTTGATGCTCAGGAGTTACTCCTGGCTAAGCACTCAGAAATCGCCCCTGGCTTGGGCGGACCTTCCTTGGCTAATGTTTGCAAAGCAGATACCTTACCTCTAGCGCCACCTCACCACCGGCTCCAGAATAGTTCTTTTCAAGTACTCTCAAACTCAACTTACTTTATGAAAAGAGAATGCAGCAGAGTTCCATAATATGTCCCTTAGAAAATAAACTTCTCTATAGACATCAACCATAGGTTTGAATTTTTAATCTATGGATTCAAAAGTTTTAAAGGTTAGATGTAAAGAAGACATAAACTGGGAGTAAAAATAAACTTTGAAAAAATTAAACTTGAAAATTCCCTAGAATGTGGTCAATAGAGTAATATGATGGAATGAGAAGAATGAGCAGCACTAAAAGGAAGTTGGAAAATAGAAAACACAGCTTACATTGTTCTAGCCATTGGAAATTAGATATTAAATGATGGAAAGGAAATCTACATAAAGATCAGAGACAATCTCTTAATGAAGAGCAAAATTCTTCTAAACACAGATTATCTTTGGATAAAATTTTCATTTCAAGAAACAGAACCTAAATTCTTAATAAAACTGGGGTCATGCTAGTGCCAATGCATTATAGAATGCATACATATGTACTTCCCTATAACATATATATAATATATAACATATACACATATATGTAATATATAACATTTATGCACATATACATTCCTATAAAATAATGGTAATACATAGAGATAAACTGACATTATGCAAAACAGAAGTTCTGAAAAAGTAATAATAGCAATTACTTTTGGTCACATGCTATCCACTTTTATTTTAGTAAGAAAGAAAATATTTCCTTCTTTATTTGAAAATATTTTCTTATCTGCTTTAGCCACCTCCTCTTCACATGCATTAGCTGGTCAGAAGACATTAGATAAAAGCTACAGTAGTCAATAATGAGTTTAATGTTAAATGCAACATACTTTATATCTTGACTTCCCTTATCATTATATACATGCTCTGTTTGTACTTTCAATGTGCCAAATATGCAAATTGTCTGCTTCATATAGAGAGATATGTCCCATTCTGAATAAATGACCTAAGTAACACAAGTAAAATTCTTAATCGCATTCTAGAGATGGAAAAATAGACATTCAGTTATTGTAAAGCTTATTCTTTATTAAAACGATTATGGAGGCTACAACCAGAATTTGAACTCCATTATGATGGGTTATAGAAGCAATGTTATTCATCATTGTTATGTTTCTGTTTCTTATACTACACCTAACACTTTCTGTACAATAAAAGCAAAACATGTATATCTATTTACACATATATAATAAGGTTTTGTTCATATTTTAATATATAATATAACTGATTATGTACAAAGCTTTATGCATCAATATCCTGGGGACTCCAGAATTTGATGCGGACGAGCATATGGAAAAGTCTCTATTTTATTATTAAGATTAACACAGATTCGAGTCATTGCCCTATGTGACTTGTTTTTCTTAATACCTGAAGCTTGTATTATATTTTTCATTTTATTTGTGACTCTTTCAAGTATGACCTATTTCTCATTATTATATGTGAATGTATGATTGTAGAACTGTGGGTGAAAGTGGGAAAGAATGTCATTTAATTTGAAATGCATTTCTGTGTATGCACAGTTGAGTATCATACTGTTTATATCTAAATATCCCATTAACTATACTCCTCTGAGAAGAGTTCAACCTAAAATCCCCACTTCATTGTCTGCTTTTAGAGTAAATAGCATTAAGATGTGAACTTTATTTTGAAGAATAATCTAAAAATAATGAGTTAAAAATAATCATCATTTAATGATCTAAGAGGTGAACTCTGAGTCCATTTAGTGAATGAGGTGCTGTAATTCAGTTTATTGCCAGTAAACCTTTCTCTGTGAATATGTTGGCATATGTCTTAACTCAAAACCCAAAGATTGAATATCCATACTAGATTCATATATCCTCAACAATCCAGTTAATTTAACTCCTTGTTTTAGAAAAAAAAAAGTGACCTTGATTTTCTGATTGCTCCAAAGTTTTTTATTTCAAATATTAGTCTTTCAACATGAGTATAAAACTGTGCAAAATATTAACAAGTAATACATACATTAACAAGTAGTACATCAGAAGAAAGTAAGAGGCTTTGAGACTATGTGCGAGTTGGAGGCACTCAGCTAGAACAGTACACCAAGGTTTTGTGGCAGTGAGTTCAATGCACTATATCTCATTGACTGCTTGTGGTTAGAATTTGCTTCATGTCCCTTATTCTTCCTCTTTATGCTTCTATTTTTCTTTTTTTTTGTTTTTTGTTTTGGTTTCTGGGTCACACCTGGCAGTGCTCAGGGGTTACACCTGGATTCATGCTCAGAAATTGCTCCTGACAGGCACGGGGGGACCATATGGGGCACCGGGATTTGAATCGAGGATCTTTTGCATGAAAGGCAAACGCCTTACCTCCATGCTATCTCCCGGGCCCCTATGCTTCTATTTCTAAAACTCAGGATGCAGCTCTCAGCACTCCTCTGAGGTTTGGATTTTGAGGGCCTTAAAGCTCTCAACCAAAATGATTTTTTTAAATATATATTTAATTTTTCTAAATATATTAAAGAAAAAATTGTTTATTCATTGGAAAAATATTCAAACAAACTTTTGAATCAAACATGTGTACTTATATTAATACTGTGAAAAGTATGTGACTTTTCAGAAGATTTAGGTATTGAAATTATATTTATGCAGTTCATACATGAATTTTCAGTAATAGAATTTTAGATATTATAATTATACTGAGACTGTGCTTCTTCATAGGTAGTTTTTGTTTTAAGAGCTTATATGTATACAAAGTCTTTTCAGATCTGCATTTGCTTTAGTTACTGTAGTTAAAATTGGAGTCTTAAAATCCCAGGCAGTGGCGCTGGAGGTGAGGTGCCTGCCTTGCCTGTGCAAACCTAGGACGGACCGCGGTTCGATCCCCTGGTTCCCCATATAGTCCCCCGTGCCTGCCAGGAGCGACTTCTGAGCAAATAGCCAGGAGTAACCCCTGAGCGTCACCGGGTGTGGCCCCCACCAAAAAAAAATCAACTATGACATATACTAAGAGATCGGGAAAGAGAAATAAAAATTTGTTTAGGATACCTTTGTTTTAAAAGTATTCCTTACATTATCTACTAAATGTATAAAATTTCACAATTGTTCATTTATTCTTCTAGGTTACACATTTTTTCCTCCATATATCTTTTTAAAGATAAAAGTGGTCTGAGAGTTAGACGTCATTAATCTATTTCTGAAGTCTAATACTTCATAGTAAATGAGATAATCAGATACTTGTTTCAGTCACATGCAAAATCACAGTATACACATGCAAAATGATAAGTATTCAGTAATATTATTCATCATCATTTACTATGACAGAATAGAAATTAATTGCATACTAATTTTGGGTTACTCTATGCTCAAAAGTACAAAATGTATTTTCATTTAATGATTCACATTTTGTTTGTGAATGAATGATAATGGAATATACTTAATAACTTAATAGCATTAATTCTCAATTTCTTTATTTAAAAATTATATTAGTAGTGTCATTTGTTTATGGGGAGGTTGAGCCATTTCTGTTTATATTTGGGGCTTTCCCTAACTATGTACTCATGAGGTTTCTCATGGAAAGGTTTGGGGAGACATTTGTGGTGTTGTGAAACAAATAGATAAGCCACATGCAGGGCAATAAAAACCTTATCTAAAGTATGA
>PVKC010001380.1:24562-51207 GCA_004027635.1 Crocidura indochinensis
AAAAAAAAAAAAAAAAAAAAAAAAAAAAAAAAAAAAAAAAAAAAAGAATAGATATATTAAAAATCAGTAAATCCTGAGGCTAAGGAGATAGTTTAAGTTGTAAAACACATATTGGGCATGCATACAGCTGTGAATTCCATCTCTGACATAAATTGGTTCTTCCCGCTCTGATAGGATAGAGTGTCTGCGTACCACAAGGATGATTCTAGAAGCATTTTCCTCCACAGCTCAGACATAGCTGTTTTAAGAACCCCAATAATGACTCAGTTTCTTTCTCTTCCCTTGATCATAATTCCCATTCTTGTGTAAATGTCCTGTTGACTATAGTATAGTCTAAATATAGTGCATCTTATAGCACATTCATATTTACAAAAATACTGATTGATTCTTTCTCCAGAATATGCCTTGAACAAGAAGCTATCATTGCCAAATATATCTAAAGAAATTTGATAACTAGATTTATTCCAGGGTCTATTTAAAATTCTACCTTATGTGCCTATTCATTCTATAAATATGCAAAACACTAGAAAAATGCCCTTCACAACCATTATAATTTTTGCAGTTAAATAATTAAAGTTATTCAAAGTATTGTAATTCTATATCTTATTGTTACTGAAAATTTATATGATTTTAATTAAAACGTGCCACGGCACGCATGAACTTTTAGGTAGCATAGCCCACCAGATTTATTCTGATTTTCCTGGTTGGGACAACTGAAATAATCCCCATGGGGTTCCTCAAAAGGCCCTCTGTGGAAGCCTTTTTCCCCTGCATAGATGGTTGAGGAATTTCCAAAGAGTTAAATACATGCTTGGTATTACATTTTTTTCATTATTTGGCTATCTCTCCTTTGTATAAATCTCAGGTAAAATTGTGGCCTCTATTGAATAATTTGGCTAGAAATTCCAGCACCAAAGATTATTAAGAGAACCCCTTTTTCTAGATAATATTTAGCACCTAAAAGCAAAGACAATTATTTTTCTCTTTTTTTTTGTAGTTAAAAGAATAAATTAAATATTCTATAAGGATTTTGTGTTGGATTTGAAATTCTTTTTTTTAAACATATAATTTTTATTTTTATCATAGTGGCTTACATATCTTTCATAGTAATAGTTTAGGTACAAATTTAACACTGAATCAGGGGAATTCCCATCACCAAATTTGTCCTCCCTCCACCCCCATTCCCATTTTGCATCCCATGTCCCCTACCCTCTCCCCCGGGCAGCTAGAATGAGTGGCCCCCCCTGTGTCTAGCTTACTACTTAGTGATCTGTTTGGTCTCGGTACCCTCCATTATTTCCCCCTCTATTTGAGAGGCAGAACGAGATAGTTCCAGTTATGTGGTTTTGATTAAAAAGAAAAGCAATAAAATGGGGTAAAAATCCAATAAGCCGGGGCCCGGGAGATAGCATGGAGGTAAGGCGTTTGCCTTTCATGCAAAAGGTCATCAGTTCGAATCCTGGTGCCCCATATGGTCCCCCGTGCCTGCCAGGAGCAATTTCTGAGCATGGAGCCAGAAGTAACCCCTGAGCACTGCCGGGCGTGACAAAAAAAAAAAAAATCCAATAAGCCGAAAATGGACAGTCCTTCTAGAGATTCTCAACCTCAGTTTGAGAGAGGAAAGAGAAAAAGGAATTGAAACACCACGACATACAAAAAGAAATATCAAATAAAATATCCAGTGAGCACTACAGCAATAAAGACAAGTACCACACAATAGCTACAGTCCTGAAATAAAAACATGACAGAGCTCAAAAAGGATAAAGAAAGGGAAAAAATGGAGACACCAACTTCAATATCCACACCAAAGCAAAGAAGTCAGAAAAAATGAATAAAAAATAGATAAATAAATAAAAAGGATTATTTTGTGCTTCTTTTTTTTTGCCTGCATAGGCACAGTAAATATTGGGAACATTAGATCGGGAATTCCCTTGGCCTAAGACATACGGGGTTTCTCCACCCGCTGTAGACCCCTTGCATTTTCATTTATTCTCCCTTCGGTGCTTTTGTGGTGTATGGAAATCTTCTGCTCTTTCATGGGTGAAAGAATCAGACCTTATCTAGAAATCTTGGTATCTGCCCAAGTCAAGGAATGGAACTTATGATGAGGTCTTTCTTTGTGGTTCTAGAAGTTTTGTTCCTTAATTGTCATTTTAATCAGTCTTCTATAGTTGGTGATCTTGGTTATTGTGCTGATCCTAGGATGGAGCCTGGGACTTTATGTTTCCAGAAGATCCGTTCAGTTGCAATTATCTCAGTCAGACCTCTAGTATTAGAGATCTTGGTTATTAGAAAGATTGTAGACTGAAACCTAGACTAGGGCTTTTTTTTTTTATTGGTCCCAGGATCTGTACTGCCCAGTCAAGGTGGCTTTTGCACAGATCAAAGTGTGACCAGTCTTCTGATTTTGTCTTATCGTTAGCTGGTGAGGTAGGACCACCTGCCCTTACATAAAGTTGTTCCCATTTCCTCATTGCCAGGATATCATATTGGGACTGGCACATGTTGGTGCCAGAGCAGTAGTGAGTATGTCCAGAAGGGGATTTGATTCCTGGAGATGTTGTTGAGAATTGTGTCATTTCTGTTTGGGATCCAGGGTTCAAGACTGGACGGTTGGTGTCTAATCACCTGGGGTCTATGTTGGATCCACATCACATATGCTCAAGGTGGGAGGTGCCCCTATATTGAAAAAAAAAAGAGAAAATTTGAGTTCTTATCTTTTTCTCTTTTTCAAATACGTCCTTGCAGCTGCATTTTCTGGTGATTAAAGGCATAGCCAGAATGCAGATCCTGGGCTATTGACTCTCCTTAGAAAAAAAGGAACCGGGCCCGGAGAGATAGCACAGGGGCATTTGCCTTGCAAGCAGCCGATCCAGGATCAAAGGTGGTTTGTTCGAATCCCGGTGTCCCATATCCCCCGTGCCTGCCAGGAGCTATTTCTGAGCAGATAGCCAGGAGTAAACCCTGAGCGTGCCGGGTGTGGCCCCCCAAAACAAAAACAAAAAAAAAAAAAAGAAAAAAAGGAACCACAATTTAGGGTATTTGGCTCCTTCCTTTACTTGACCTCTAAAACAATACAGCCCAGCTCAGCGAAGACCAAGTTCTTAATAATCCCTGATTTTGCATTTGAAGTATGCTTGCAATTTAGAATCTTTACAGTTCACAACCATAGCTTAAGCATTGTCACTGTTAAACTTTGCTTTGTAATTGTAAATACTCTCCTCTATACCTATGATAGTTTTTCTCCTTATAAAGCCCCATGCTTAAAGATTAAATTTGTTGTACTCCTGCCAGAAGATGTGTTGACCCCATATTCTCTGTGTGTGGTTTCATTATTTCATATTTCATCACCCATGTAACCCACTCTTCCCTAAAGTGGAATTATTGAAATCCCCTGATGGCTGCAGGACAGAAACTACCTATAGCAAAAATAAATACGATTAAGTTGAAAAATAACTTGCTGATGGCATTAGATATGTATACTCAAGCTGTTTTCATTATATATTCATGTGATTTCTCAAACTATTTTATCTATTTATTTATTTTAGTTTTGGGGCCACACTCCGTGACGCTCAGGGGTTACTGCTGGTTATGTTCTCAGAAATCGCTCCTGGCTTGGATGACCATATGGGATGTCAGGGGATCGAACCACGGTCTGTCCTAGGCTAGCATCATGCAAGGCAAACTCCTTACAACTTGTGCCACCTCTCTGGCCCCTCAGAATATTTTATATATAACTTCTTTAATCAACTCACAGTGAGATAGCTATAAAGTTGTTCGTTCACTTATTTATTTTAACAAAAATAATTTTGTTTAATGTTAAACATGAATTGATAGACTTATATTGTGAAATAGTAATTATAATTTATCTTGCTATATTCATAGTATTTGCATTTGATTTATGTGTTTGTATGGTGTTTTTGTATATGCCTGTGTTGGGGAAGATAATAAGAACTTAAGTCTATACCCATAGAAATCTATCAGTATTTAAGAAGTGTTACTATGAATATCCATCTATTCTTAGAAAATTTCTACAAACCACTCTTCTACTTTGCTACACTGTAGGTGAAAAATATTTTGAGGAAGTATTTCTGGTATTAAAAGCTACTTTTTTCCATCCTGTAGGTGAAGTCTTCCTGGTATTAAATATTGATGATACTGTCATATAGTAATTTTTGATCCTTGACCATAATAGCCTCTACATAAATTGACTGAATTCCCATTTTATTCATTGATCTGACATTCCACATCCCACATGTAGGATTAATTAACTCTCATCCTATAACAATATTTTCTCATTACAAAGTCTAGGCAATCTGTGATAGATTATGAGGTATATTTTCTGGAGTAGATCTTTGGGGGAGATATTTTGGAGGGTCACACCCGGTGATGCTCAGGGTTTACTCCTGGCTATGCGCTCAGAAATCGCTCCTGGCTTGTTGGACCATATAGGATGCTTGGGATAGAACCACAGTCAGTCCTAGGCTAGAGCCTGCCAGGCAGACATCTTACCACTCCACACAATTCTTAAATACTTCATGTGTATGAAAGATGAGCTTCAGAGAGGTCTCAAAATGGTTCTTAGTAAAATTTTACTATTTCTTTTGGGAAAGGACAAATTCTTACTTAAATTGTTTTCAAATCTTTCCAGTATGGTAGGAAAGTTGACAGTATCTGGTGGCATTGCATTGCATTTAATTCTCCCTTTAGAATGCATCTCAGATACTCAGACATATATAAGAATCTTTGCAGATGAGAATTTCTGTCCCAAGTGAACTACTAAGTCTTTAATAGATTCCCCACCACAAATACAGATTTTGAAAAACATATTTTGTTTGTTTGTTTGATTTGGTTTTGGGGTCACACCTGGCATTGCTCAGGGGTCACCCCTGGCTCTAAGCTCAGAAATCGCTCTTGGCCAACTCGGGGGACCATGTGGGATGCCGGGATTTGAACCACCATCCTTCTACATTTAAGGCAAAAGCCCTACCTCCATGCTATCTCTCCAGCCCTGAAAAACATATTTTGGCTACTTTCTGTTTTTTAATATAAAATCTTTATTTAAGCACCATGATTGCAATTCTGATTGTAGTTGGTTTTCAGTCATATACAGAACACCTCCTTCACCAGTGCAACATTCCCATCGCCAATGTCCCTCCCTCGCCTTCCCAACCCCTGCCTGTATTCAAGACAGGCATTCTACTTCACTCACTTATTAAGATTGTCGTGATATCTGTTAGTGTAGTTATTGCCTACTTTCTTATATGATCATTTTTATTTCCTAGGAATACAAACATCTCTTACATCCTGACTATGTTATTTATACCTGGACTCTGTCCTTCTGCATCATTTCTTGAAGAAATCTTTCACTCTTGATTGATTTTAGATACCATCATTGCACTGGCCCTTACTTGCATTTTCATGGCATTCCTTGACACCATGTTCACTGTCTATTAACCAAGTGGTCAGCCAGCCACCCTCCCACATACTCTGCCCTATTTCTTAAGCAAGAATGTTTGGATAATTTAAGATAAGTGAAAATTCTGTCTCAATAAATCAAAATCATCGTATATTAAAACCTAAGTTTTATTAATTTGGCATTACTTACAGACTCTGCTTTTAAAATATATGAATCCTTGAAAAGATAAACTTTATATATGTTATCAATTTTATAGTCTTTTAAACAATAACATTTTTATGTATTTAAAAATGTCTGATGGGAAAACAGAGGTAAAATAAAAACAAATGAGGATTACAACCTCTCATCCACACTGGTATTGGGAAAGAATGAGATTAAGTGATACTGAAGTCTTAGCTCTGATGTTTAAATTTGGTTCTCTCCAGTACTGAGAGAAATTGGCTCGGTGTAGTGCCTTTTCTACAGAAACTAACTACAAATTCTTGTCACAAATTTTTTTGATAGTCACTCACACTTGTTTGGAACCAGGTTGTAAATATGTGCCCAGATCCTAAAACTGATGCCCTAACTTTACAATGCACATATTGCATAAATATATGTTGACAAATAAACTTGCTGGATGTTATATGCATTGCATGTAAACTATTTTTAAGCAAATATATGAATTTTATAGACTGTAAAATATGAATATTGCTCCATTTATTTTGTTGAACCTCTATGAAAAGGTGACTGCTGTGATTGGAAGACATGCTATATAACAAAAATAAGGTACTTTATTTAGAATTTTTAAAGGAATCTCTGTCCAATATGTATAGCCATAACTGTCTGGAAAAAATCATTTACTGCATAAGTATTTCTGGGTGCTAGCTATTATCCTGAAGTGGCTTACAAGCTTTATGAGAGGATAGAGCTGGTCGTAGTTATAAATGTGGTCCAAGAATTCTAATTGGCCAATGTAGTTCATGAAGGCCAGTAAAACCTTACCAATCTAGATAGTATATATAAATAAGCCCTATGTCCAGAATGTTAGATATAGTTACTATTAATAAATTTAGTAACTACTGATTCTAGAAAAATGTGGGGTGAATATGTGGTGGAGCTCACTACTAATATATCCAGGGTCCCCAAATACCTCCCAAATAGAGTGCTCAGAGTAGTTTAGGCTATGTAATCCAGAACTTTCCTTGTTGCATTTAATTATTATTTTATTTTATATGTATTTGAATAAATATACATTCAAGGGGAACAAAAATGAAATAAAAACAAAACAACAAGTTAATGGGTTTAGTTTCCTTAAGCCAGCTTAAGAGCAAATACTTTAAACAATAGATGACATATTCAATTTACTCAAGAGAGGGAGAGGGAAAGAGAGTGAGAATAAAACTATGGAAACAAAATAATAAAATCAATAATAGTATTGGGAAGTTATTGGAAACCTTAGAATTCTGCCTATTCTGATTCCTCTTTGTTGGGGTACTTGACAGCAATTAGGTTAACTCAGAATATAAAAATATTTGAAAACTGTTTCCAAATATTAGGCTAGTTCTCAGATTTGTGTCTCAAAAAATTCAAGGGAGTCCAGCATATTAAAAAAACGTAAATTTTTCTGAGAAGTTCTAACCTCACTCAAACATGTAAGAAAATATCTAAATATCTAAAATATTGATAACCATCTTCTGCACATCCGCTATTGAACAGCTATGTCGACTATCCCAAGTTTGCATGGTTTCCTTTATCTCTTACATGGACCATGACTGAATGAGAAAATCTTTTGTTTTTCCTTTTATTTTTATTAATACCTTTATTTAAGCACCTTGATTACAAATATAATTGCAGCTGGGCTTCACCAGTGCAACATTCACATTACCAATGTCCCAAATTGCCCTCCTCCCCACCACAATCCTCCCTGTACTCTAGACAGACTTCCTACTTTCCTCATTCATTCACATTGTTATGATAGTTCTCAGTGAAGTTATTTCTCTAATGCAATCAACACTATCTATGGTGAGCTTCATGTACTGAGCTGGACCTTCCAGACCTCCTATATTTGTCTCTGAGGATTATTGCAAAGATACATTTTATTATTATTTTTAAAACCCATAGATGAGTGAGAGTATTCTGTGTCTATCTCTTTCCCTCTGACTTATTTCATTCAGCATAATAGATTCCTTGTACATCCATGTATAGGAAAATTTCATGACTTCATCTCTCCTGAAGGCTGGATAATATTCCATTGTGTACATGTACCACAGGTTATTTAGCCATTCATATGTTGAGGAGTATCTTGGTTGTTTCCAAAGTCTGGCTATTCGAAATAGAGCTGCAATGAATAAAGGTGTGAGGAAGGCATTTTTGTATTGAATTTTTATGTTCCTAGGGTATATCCTTAGAAGTATTATAGCTGGATTCCTCCAGATTTTGGAGGAATCTCATATCGCTTTCATAAAGTTGGGCTAGACTGCATTCCCACCAGTAGTGAATAAGAATTGCTTTCTCTCCACATCCTCTCCAGCACTGCTTCTCATTCTTGGTGAGGTGCACCAATCTCTGTGGCATGAATGGTATCTCATAGTTGTTTTGATATGCATCTCCCTGATGATTAATGATATGGAGCATTTTCTCTTGTGCCTTTTGACCATTTGTATTTCTTCTTTGTCAAAGTGTTTGTTCATTTCTTCTCCCCATTTTTTTTTTTTTTTTTGGTTTTTGGGCCACACCCAGTGACGCTCAGGGGTTACTCCTGGCTATGCGCTCAGAAGTCGCTCCTGGCAGGCACGGGGGACCATATGGGAACCGGGGGATCGAACCGTGGTCCGTCCAAGACTAGCGAGGTAAGGCAGGCACCTTACTTGCAGCGCCACCGCCCGGCCCATTCTCCCTATTTTTGATGGGGTTAGATGTTTCTTTCTTGTAAGGTTCAGTCAGTGCCTTTTGTATTTTGGGTATTAGCCCCTTATCTAATGGGTATTGGGTGAATAATTTCTCCCACTCAGTGGGTGGTTCGTGTATCCTAGGCACTATTTCTTTTGAGGTGCAGAAGCTTTTCAGCTTTTTATATTTCCATCTGTTTATCTCTGCTTCCACTTGTTTGGAGAGTGTTGTTTCCTCCTAAAAAATAACTTTATTCTCAGTGTCATGGAGTGTTTTACCTAAATGTTCTATAAACCTCATGGTGTCAGGTCTGATATCAAGGTCTTTAATCCATTTGGATTTTACTTTCGTACATGGTGCTAGCTGGGGATCTGAGTTCGCTTTTTTCCAAGTGGCTAACCAGTTGTGCCAATACCACTTACTGAAGAGGCTTTCCTTGCTCCATTTTGGATTTCTTGCTCCTTTATCAAAAATTAGGTAATTGTATGTCTGGGGAACATTTTCTAAGGACTCAAGCCTATTCCACTGATCTGAGGGTCTGTCTCTATTCTGATAACATGCTGTTTTGGTAACTATTGCTTTGTAATAATACAGTTTAAAGTTGGGGAATGTAATGCCTCCTATATTCCTTTTCCCAAGGATTCCTTTAGCTAATCAAGGGTGTTTATTATTCCACATGAATTTCAGAAGTGTTTGATCCACTTCTTTGAAGAATGTCATGGGTATCTTTAGACGGATTGCATTAAATCTGTACCATGCTTTGGGGAGTAGTGTCATTTTAATGATGTTGATCCTGCCAATCCATGAGCAGGGTGTGTTTCCATTTCCACATGTCCTCTCTTATTTCTTGGAGCATAGTTTTATAGTTTTCTTTGTATAGGTCCTTCACATCTTTAGTCAAGTTAGCTCCAGGTTATTTTAGTTTGTGTGGCCCTAATGTGAATGGCATTGTTTTCTTAATGCCCATTTCTTCCCTATTATTATTGGTGTATTTTTATTGATTTTTGTAGGCTAGGTTAGTTTTGTAGCCTGCCACATTGCTTTATGAATCTATTGTTTTTAGAATCTTTTTGGTAGTCTTTAGGATTTTCTAAGTAGAGTATCATGTCATCTGCAAACAGTGAGCACTTGACTTCTTTCTTTTCTATCTGGATTCCATTGATATCTTTTTTCTTGCCTAATTGCTTTGCAAGATCTTTCAGTACTATATTGATTAGGAATGGTAAAAGAGAACAAAGGCTTTCAGTTTTTCTCATTGAGGATAATATTTGTCATATGCATGTGGTAGACGGCCTTAACCATATTGAGAAACGTTCCTTTCATTTCCATTTTGCTGAGAGCTTTTTATCCAGAATGGTTGTTGGACCTTATCAAATGCTTTCTTTGTGTCTATTTTTATGATCATGTGATTTTTATTTGTCTTGTTGTTGATAATTTATGTATGTCAAACCATCCTTTCATTTCTGTCATGAAACCTACTTGATCATAGTGAATGATCTTTTTGATGAGGCATTGGATCCTATATGCCAGGATTTTATTGAGGATCTTTGCATCTGTGTTCATCAGGGATTTTGGTCTGTAATTTTCTTTTTTGGCAGCATCTGTTTGGTTTTGTTTTCAAGGTGATGTTGGCTTCATATAAGCTATTTAGAAGTGTTCTCATGTTTTCAATATCATGTAAGAGCCTGGCCAGGATTGGTAATAGTTCATCTTGAAAATGTTTGAAGTATTCCTTAGTGAATTCATCTAGACCTAGGCTTTTGTTTTTGGATAGACATTTGTTTACCATCTTAATTTACTCAATGGTGATGTGGGCCTTTAGAAATGCTACATCCTCTCTAGTCAATCATGGAAGGTTATAAGAGTTCAAGAATTTATCCATTTCTTCCAGGTTCTCATGTTAAGTGGCATAGAGTTTCTAAAATACCCTTCTCTGAATACCCTTTGAGTCTCGGCAATATTTGTAGTGATCCCCTCTTTTCATTTCTAATGCAGGTTATCAGGTTTTTCTCTCTCTTTGTGAGTCTTGCCAGTGGTCTATCAATTTTGTTTATCTTTTTTAAACAACCATCTCCTGCTTTCATTGATCTTTTTGTTTTTTTGGGGGTTACCACTTTATTGATATCTGCTCTAAGCTTGGTTATATCTTTCTGTCTCTCTATTTTTGGCTCATTTTGAGGATCATTTTCTAATTTTATAAGCTGCTTCATTAGACTTTTCAGGTATGCACCTTCTTTCTTGCTTATGAGTGTTTGCAAACCTATAAATTTTCCTCCCAGGACCGCTTTTGCTGTGTCCCATAGATTCTGATAGTTAGTGTCTTCATTTGTCATTTGTTTCCTGGAAAGTTTTGATTTCCACTCTTATTTCATCTCAGTCCCCCTGGTTATTCAAAAGCAGGCTATTTAATTTGCCATTGTTAAAATATTTTTTCTGTGTTTCTTTGTAGTTCATATCTAATTTCAGAGTCCTGTGGTCAGCAAAGGTAGCCTACAATATTTCCTTGAATAAACTCTTGAATTTATGGAGATACATTTTATCTGCCAACATGTGGTCTATCCTGGAGAATGACCCATGTACATTGGAGAAGAATGTGTATCCAGGTTTCTGGGGTTGAAATGTCCTGTATATATTGACAAGGCCTCTTTCTTCCATATCTCTTATAGTGCTAGTATATTTTTGTTGGATTTTCAGTCTGGTTGATCTATCAAGTATTGACAGGGCTGTGTTGATATCTCTCACAATCCTCTTTCAAATATTTCAATAATTTTATTAGATATTTTACTAGCCTCTCATTGGGTGCGTATATGTTTACTAGTGTGATTTCTTCCTATTGCACATATCCCTTGAGTAGTATGAAGTGTCCGTCTTTGTGCCTTCAAACATTTCTGAGTCTCAAATTTGTGTTCTCTGATATTACTGTGATCACCCCAGCTTTTTTAAGGGTTTTGTTTGGATGATTGTCCTCCTTGATTTTGAGTCTATTTTTGTTCTGACTATTGATCTGTGTTTCTTGTAGGCAGCAGAAGTTTGGATTCATTTTTTTGATCAATTTTGCCACTTTGTATTTCTTAACTGGTGCATTTAGTTCAATGACATTGAGGGAGATGATTGTCATGGGATTTAATGTCATTGTTGTGTATAAGTTTGGTGAGTCCCTTGGTCTGTCTTGTCCTAAAGTAGACCTTTCAGTTTTTTCATTAAGACTGGTTTTGCATCTGTAAAGTTTCTGAGCTGTTGCTTCTCCGTGAAGCTATGTATCCTTCCTTCAAACCTGAAAGTGAGTTGGGCTGAGTGCAATATTCTAGGTGAAGCATCCATTTCATTCACAGTCTTGTCACAATATCCCACCACTATCTTCTAGCCTTGATGTTGTCTGCTGTAAATCATAAGGATGCTCCTTTGAATGTAATTTCCCTTTTTGATCTTGCTGCTTTCAGTATTCTCTCTCTGAGATTCATTATTGTGACTAGGATGTGTCTTAGGGTGCTTTTCTTTCGTTCTCTTTTAGCTGGTACTCTTGAATCATGCAGGGTTTGGCTGCATGCAGTCTTTAGCTCTGGGAGTTTCTCTATGATTATGTCTTTCACTGTTAATTCTTCCTGGAGATCCCCTTTCTGGGCCTCTGTGACTCCAATGATTCTTATGTTGTTTCTGTTGAGTTTATCAAAGACTTCTATTTTCATCTGTTCACATTCTTTGAGTACTTTTTCCATGTATGATTATTTGTCTTAAGGTTCTTTTCCACTCTCTTCTGCTATATGGAGTTGTTGTGCATTTCATCTTCCAGTTCACTGATTCTGGCTCTTATTACCCTGTTGGAGAGGCTTACCTTTAAGGTTTTCAGTTGAGCTTCCATGTTTTTCAGACCTGTTATTTCAGTTTGGAATTTTCTGATTTCTAACTTTATGTTCTGTTTAGCTAGAGTTATGTTTTCCTTGATTTCCATAAGGCTCCTCCACATTTCTATTCTAAATTCCTTATCTGAGAGATTAATCAGATGGTTGGTACTTTTTGGGTCATCAGAGCTGTCATCTTCATTCTCTGTGCATGGTGTTTGCCTACGAGATCTTCTCATTGTTACACTTGCATTGTGGGGTTTTCTACGTGTTATGGTGGTATTCATCGGCTAGAAGATGTGTGGCTGCAAAGCGAGGCAGAGCAACATGGCTCTTCTGGAGCCTCTAGGAGAGAGTTTTGACTGGGCCCTTCTTGGCCCTCTCAGGAGCAGTTCAGGAGACAGAAGAGTAGAGAAACTCGCACAGGCGACAGGCCCCCTCAGTCTCTCCCAATCACACAGCAGGGGCAGGTTCCTCTCACCTGCCTTCACAGACAAAGGATCTGCCATTCTGCCAGGGCACTGTTGGTTGCCCCTTTTCACTCACTCAATCTCTTTTGGCCTTTCAGCTTGGGCACCTCTAGGTGAGAGTTTTGCTGGGCCCTCTCAAGAAAGATTCAGGAGACAGAAGAGTCGAGAACCATGCATAGGTGACAGACTCCCTCAGTCTCCCCCAGTTGGTAATTGAGAAATTCTTTCACACCTTACTCATTGTTCTTCTTTGTTTGGTTTGTTTCTTTTGTTTGTTTCTTATTTTTTGGGGGGGGCACACCAGGTGATGCTCAGAGATTACTCCTGACTATGTGTTTAGAAATTACTCTTGGAGGGGCCGGGCGGTGGCGCTGAAGGTAAGGTGCCTGCCTTACCGCGCTAGCCTTGGATAGACCGCGGTTCGATCCCCCGTGCCCCATATGGTCCCCCAGGCCAGCCAGGGGCGACTTCTGAGCACATAGCCAGGAGTAACCCCTGAGCGTCACTGAGTGTGGCCCAAAAACCAAAAAAAAAAGAAAGAAAGAAATTTGCTCTTGGTATGGGGGACCATCTGGGATGCTGGGGTCAAACCGCGTTCCATCCTAGACTAGCATGGACAAGGCAGAAACCTTACTGTCTGCACCACCACTCCAGCCACTACTCTTCTCTTTTATGGTTTGAAAAAGTTCATATATTTTTATCTTGTTATGATAGGAACTGTGCAAGTCTCTTAACTTATTCTTTAGAAGTATTTCCTTTAGTTTTCACTTCCTGGTCTAATCCAGCTACCCAAGATAAGCTAAATTTTATAATAATTATGATTTTATGTAATATCCTCATTCTCTCAATGACCTGATTTAAATTTTATTAAATCAATCATTGATCTGATATTTATGTTGCCTAGCATTTATTGTGCTGGAAACTGCAGGATTCCTAGATATATGTTAATATATCTCCATCTGTGAGGAAAGCAAAGATAGTGATTAATACCTCTAACAGAAGATACGATGCAATAAGAGAGATTTGCATAGTTTGTACAAATTTCAGAAAAGCAGCTAGTGAAAATTTCTGGCTAGTCTTGTATGAAAATATTAAGAAAGATTACTTAGAATTTATATTTTAAGTGATCATAGATAATATAAAGTTTTGAGACTCCAGAAAAATAAAACAAAAAAATGTATTACAGATAACAAAAATTCATCTTAGTATTTCCATGAGTACACAGTAACAGGATTATTTGGAAAATTGGAAGGTATGTAAATATGTGTCTTTGGGGCCGGAGGGATAGTATGGAGGTAAAGCATTTGCCTTGCATGCAGAAGGTCTGTGGCTTGAATCCCGCATCCCATATGGTTCCGGAGCTTGCCAGAAGTGATTTCTGAGCATAGTGTCAGAAATAACCGAGAGCATTACTGGGTGTGACCCAAAAACAAAATAAAAAAAAAGAAAGAAAATAAAGTATGTATTTTTAACCAATGTACAAAATTTCATTTCATATCTTGGCACATTGCCACCCCATAAATGACCATCACATTTCTAGGAAAAATAATATGTATGTGAAATTCAATAGTAGTAGTAGTAGTAGTAGTAGTAGTAGTAGTAGTAGTAGTAGTAGTAATAGAAATAGAAATAGAAATAGTAGAAGTATTTGTAGGCCCAGCACATAGCAGAAAGTTGACTCATAATAAGCACTTAGTAAATAATGTTTCAATGATTCTTTTTTCCAAACTCCACTACATTCTTTGATTTATAAGAAAAATTGCCAGGGCCTGGGAGATAGCATGGAGGTAAGGCGTTTGCCTTTCATGCAAAAGTTATCGGTTCGAATCCCGGTGCTCCATATGGTCCCCCGTGCCTGCCAGGAGCAATTTCTGAGCATGGAGCCAGGAGTAACCCCTGAGCACTGCCGGGTGTGACCCAAAATCCAAAAAAAAAAAAAAAAAAAAAAAAAAAAAAAAAAAAAAAAAAAGAAAAGAAAAGAAAAATTGTCAAATATATGCTAGAAAATAAATATAGTATTTAAAAGTAATTTTTATAAAAGTGAATATGGGATAGCTTAGAAACCAGCAAGTCCACATGAATAGCACAGGAGGAGTATTTCAAGGGACAATAACGATGTATGCACTTGAATTCCCAGATGACTACTTTCTGCTTTTCTTGCAGCTGAATCTATGAGTCCCATCTGGAAGTGTTAGCTTTATCAAGTACAACTGAACTTAACTAGAATATTTTGTCTTACTCTGATATATTGCAAAAGAAGAGTTTGCAGAGAAGACTAAGATAGAATATGTTACTAATATTTGATTCTGATCTTTTTGTTACAATTTTTTCCAAATTGTAAAATTTCTATGCCATCATCTTAATAAGCGTGTCACCAGTCTTTAAAACTATTGCCAGATTATTTAACATAGGGATCTAGAATTGTCAATCAAGTTAAAGATAATCAAGAGTTAAGAACCCAAACTTTCCATTCAGTTATTAAATCCTTTTATAACTGGACACCCTCATCTATTGTATTGGAATACTGGCTAAAGGTTTCTTTCATTTAGTAGTTAGAAGACTGTCTATGTTTTAGTCAGGGCTTCCCGCATAGCTTTCACATCAACTATGAAGCTTAGAAAAATAAATGTTGTTTGAGGTGGCCACATATGTGCTCAGAGTGGGAAGATGACTTAATGTTATAATTTCAGGTAGTTTAAGAATCTACCTAGAAATTGTATCTTCTGCATGGAAGTCAAATTTGCTATCACTTTTTCTCTTTAGACATGGCAAACAGCTCCCTCACTATAGTTTAAAACACTAAAAGCAGTTTTGGAGGTAAGTTAGAAAGTGTGACAATATTGCAGTAAATAGAAAAAATCATTTACTTATATAATTCAATGAATCTAACTATATGGTAATAACATTTTACATTAATTTACTAATAACATTTACTACATTAATTACTAATCTTGTGAAAAAATGTTCATAGCACATATTTCAATTGCAACGTACATATTTTGGAAAATTTTTTAAAAAAATTATCTTTGAATTATAAGTCTTTCACAGTTACAATTAAGGTACATAGTGACAGTGAATTAGGGCAATTCCAACCACCAGTGTTAACCTCCCTCTACCACTGTACCCAGCATCATCCCATACCTTCACTCTTAGCCCCTTATACTGATAGTATAACAGGTCCATTTTGTGTATAGCTTGTTGTAGTTTGGATCTATTGATTCTGTTGTCATTGACTTTGGATTGAGTATTTAGGTCTGGTCAATTTTTATTTCCACCCAATGCTCATGAGACTACTTTGCCCCTTGTACCATCCACTTTTTGTTTTTCAATTTGTAGGAAGACATAGAAATATGATGCAAAACAAAATGATTCATGTTCTATGTTTCTGTAAGAAATAAAGAACAAAAGCAGAACAAAACAAAAAGAAACAAGTCAGGTGGGAGCCTCTGCCTGGAAACTATAAATATATATTTAAAAAAAAGACAAAGAAAAGTAGAATATAAAGGGGGGCTGATATGGCAAGGCTTTTTGGTATTGCTGTTGTTGCTCTTTTTTATTTATTTATTTATTTTTTGCATAGGCATAGTAAATATATATATATATATATATATATATATATATATATATATATATATATATATATTTGGTTTTTGGGTCACACCCGGCAGTGCTCAGGGGTTACTCCTGACTCCATGCTCAGAAATTGCTCCTGGCAGGCACGGGGGACCAGGCATAGTAAATATTGATGAAATTAGAAAGGAAATTCCCCTGGCCTAAGAGATACAGGGTGTCTTCACCTTTGAAGCATACTGTCATGAGAACAACTTCAGGCTTCAGACATATTCATTGTCAAACCCGAAGGCCTTTCTTTATGGTGCCAGGAAATGCCCTGCTCAGTTGTGGCTGTCAAAATAAGTCCTCTGTAATTGGAGATCTTGGTTTTTACACAGATTCTAGGATGAAGACTAGGATCCAGAAGGTTCCAGAAGTTCTGCTCAGTCACAGTTGTTCTAGTCAGTCTTCTGTAAGTAGTGATCTTGGTTTTTGCATAGATATACAATTGACCTAGCTTTGCACTCAGAAATTGCTCCTGGCTCTGGGGATACAGGGGATGGAACCTGCATCTGTCTTGGTTCACTCGTGTGTATAAGGCAAATGCCCTATAGTATGCTGCCACTCTGGTCCACAAGGGGTTCTTTTAAGCCTACTTTGCTTGGCATGATCATGAACTCATATGTCTTTCTCTGGTTCTTTGATTATATCTTCTGATATAATAGATATAGTGAAATTTTAGATTCTAAAGTAAAGGTCCTTTTTCTAGAGTCCTTGAGAAAAAGCCTATTGCTAGAAAAGTGTATAAGTTTTCTATTGTTGCTCTAACAATTTATCATGAACTTGATGACTTACAATACAAATGTATTATCTCACTATTCTGGAGGTCAAAATCTTGAAATCGGTGTCATTAGCAGAAAATAATCTGTTGACATTATTGTGTTCCTTTGGGATATAACAGAGCAATAATTTATTTCTATTTCAACAGGTTTCCTGCATTCATTGGCTTATGGCTCCTTCCTTTATCTTCAGAGCTAAAATTCACACCATTCTATTTACATATTTATCATCTTTCCAACTCTCCTGCTTTCATACATCAATGAAAAGATGCATATGAGTACATCTGAATCAAATACATAATTTTGAATGCTGCTTTTGCCACATATTAACTATATTATATTTACCAAATTCTTTTTGTAAAAATGTGTTTTGTGACAATTATATGAAGCTTTTAAAATATGCTGCTATTACTTAAAACAGACTGCAGCAATAATATAGTGGTGAAAATTTTAATAATTTTCTCATCTCAACATCTCTATCTTAATTACATTGGCAGGATTCTCTTTTGCCATGAGAGATAACCTTTTCATAGGTTCCAGGGATTTGGATCTGGACAAATTTGGTGATAATTGCTATGCCTACCACAACAGTTTGCTTATTAAAAACCAAATCTTAGGGAGGACTTTGAGTAGTTTGGCCTCTGATATGTATAATTCTAACTAATATCTATGCTAGGGTCAAGCATAGGTCCAAGCAGCATGGAGCAAAAACAATATGTTTAGCTTAAATTATAGAACATGTAAAATATCTTCGTAGAAAAAAAGGAGCTTTTTGCTGAAGTAAGGCAAGAAAATTGTAGAATAGGAAAACTACTAATATCCATTTATTATATTAGGCAGATAAGTGAGTGTGATTTGGTAAGCTTCCAATTCCACTCAGAATCGCACTGCCCATTTGAGGATGTTCTGAAGTTTGAATACGGATAAAAATTATTCCTGACTAATCTTTAATCTTTTAGTGTTAGTGTTCATCACAAGTATAATATGTTGAAATTGGCTGAAATAATTTGCGGAAGAAAGTTAAGAAACTGCAAAAATTAAAGTTTCCAAAGAGAACATTAAAAAAGGTTAAAAAAAAAAACACACTTAAAGATTATCCCAAGCTCCTTACAGACTGATTGACAGCTGTGATCCTTTTGTAAGTGAATAAATTTGCATTTTATAGGAGGACCTATCACCAAAAAAGGGGCCTTTCCTTCCAGATTGAACTATCTTCTTGTCCATCCTATGTTCAGTTCCATCTTGAGAGGATTTGCACCTCTAATTCTGAATTTCCATTTCTTATTCCTGCAATATGGAAAGATCTTCTCTGTCCCCTGCCCCCACTGGAAAGGCAAATGTTCGTGGGCAGAACTATCTCTCCAAGGGCAGCAGCAAATATGCATTTCAGCATTAATTCATAATCAAACATTGATGAATCACGCTATTTTACTGAAAAGCACAGTCCTTAAGTCAACCACCTAATCTAAGGGAAGAAATTAAACTCTAAACCAACATAAACACATTACAAGTCATTAGTGTAATTAAAAAGGAATGTATAATTAAAACATTTGTGTATTTTAGCTCAAATTCATCTGCGGTCGGAAATTTTAATGAACTGTTCATCAAAGAAGTCTCGGGAGTCTGAGGATAAGTTTAGCATAACAAGAAACTGAATGTTTTCTTCCTCTGCTTCAGGAGTCCCATTCCCTCCGGTTTCTAAAAAGCAACCTGTCATTGGTTCCACCAAACTAATAATGATTCTAAGTGGTTATGATTGCTTCCGTGTTTTAAACTGATGTTATCTTTTTATCCCTTAAGAATCATGTTTTTCATAATTACTTCTCTTTTGTCCTTTCCTTAAGACAAATGATTTTGTAATTAGCGATGAAGGAAGGAGTCGTCACTCCAAGACATCTGTCAAGTTGTCAGGAAGTATGTCTCCCTGTAGCTATATTTAAACTTTCTGTTTAATAGCCTCTTGCTTTATTTCACAAGAACATCTCTGCGGAATCATGCCCAGGATCCCCAAATGATTGGGTTCTATAAAACATAGAGCAATTAGACTATAAGAAATATTGCTCACCGGAATGTCCTTCCTAGTCGTAATCTATACCTCTGTCTTGACATAGCTATTCCTAGTACCACCCCACTCACATTGAAGTTCCAGTACCTATGTTCATGAGCCTTAAGATCTAGCAGAAGAGCTAATGGAACATATTAATAATAAGACTGATGTTTTCTCTGATGTCAGCATGTAGTTGTAATAATGCTTTATTCCCAAGTCTCCATATAAGTGGAAACCTACTATGAGGTATCCCTCAGAAAGAATGAAACCATTTCAGTGCTATATATATTTTTGTGTACCCTTTAGAGAAATGCTGCACACTTACATATTTGCTTTCCTTTGCAGCATTTGCTACAAGGACCAGTCTCTCAATGACTCCTCAAGCCCTATTCCAAAAAAAAAAAAAAAAAAAAGATATTGGGATAGTAAAAATATTCCACCTGATATTGAGGGATATGGTAAAACCTATTTTATCAGAAGATTCAAAATTACTGCTATTTCCAATTTGGATGCTTTTCTCACAGAAACCCAAAGCTGCTCTAATCACTCACTCTCTTTACACTTGTATTGCACCTTGAACCTATGAATTGATCTTTATAAAAGAAAGAGAGATTCAGAAAAATTTTGAGTCTCACACAAGTATCAGACAAATGTAGGAATAACAAAGCACTAAATTGCTGTCTTATTATGATTTTTTTCACCCAGCCTTTCCAAAAATTCTTGTCAGAATTGACCCATATTGGAAAAAAAGAATACCTTAATTTGTTCCTATGTCTCAGTGACCATCAATTTATATCATTGTTCCCGCATTAGAACATTTTTCCAAGTTGCTTTTTTTCAAAACTCTCTCTACTATTCAGGATTCCAGAGACTTGCCCAGGTTCAAATTACCTGAAAATTATCAATATAACATAGAGAAATGATTGTTTCAGACATTTTTGGAAACACTGGCCTCTGGAAAATCAAAAGAGCATGCTATGGATTAAAAGATGCATTATGAATTCAAATTAGACATTAGAGAGATAAAGGCATTTAGACACTTATTTTCTGACAGGAGCAGGCAGTAAGGTCCTGGATCTCTTTCATTATAACATTTCATCACAGCTTAGTCTTCTTGCCTCAGTAGAATTCAAGAGAATAGTACAAGGTGTGGGGAAAAATGAAGAAAAGTCAGTGCCTAGAAAAGTAAGAACCATAATTAAATCAGTGTGTTTTCTTTCCTGGTTAGCTTCCCAGCTTCATGGAAATCACGAATCATGATTATATTTAAGATGAAATAAAATCACAAGATGCCTCTAAGCTTGTAGTTATCTTTGCTATTCCAAATGTCACTCTTCCCTTATGGCTATTCCAATGATCCTTAGATTCTTTTCATTCCCATTTCCTCTTTTTAAAACCATTTTTCAAATCAATGTCAGATCTAAAGTACTAGTTGCAGCACTACCTTGTCTCCTGCTGTCAAGTGTCTAAAAGGGTTGCCCGACACCTATGGGTTAATGCATAGTTTTGTGTCACCTGCCCTCACCTCATCCATCCTATTGCTCATCATTTCTCAGCAAGGAACGTTTCTGTGCTCATTAAATTCTTCGGCTCCTTTTGCTCCTCCCTCTTCACTTGAATTCTTATTGGCTCAAGCTTGTTAGCAATAGTATATTGTACTATTGAAGTAGAAATACAGAGAAAGTATAAATATGTGATATAAATATCGTGTGGATCTGAATCTCTCCATCTCCAGATTCATATGAAAGAAATACACGCTATCTTGCTAAGGTTCTGCTATATCCGTTGTTGATTAGTAGCATTTCAATACAAGTATAACTAATGCATATGTCTGTGCACAACAGATTTAGTCTCTAACACACATTTTTTATATTCACTGACAGATCACTTTCATTCCCTTATTTTTCCTTTGGTTTATTGGTTATTCCTATTAAAATGATTCACTAAAAGTTTTTCAACTGTAGTTAATTTAAATGATGAGATGATACTTTCAACATTTATTCAGAAGATTCTACCCATCCAATCTCTCTAATATTTATCTCTGGACTTTGTGTTCACTTTTCCATCAGTGTCCTGTTTGAAAAGTGCATAGAGATAAAAATCACAGAAGCATAAAATCTTGTCTCCTTTCATTATATCACTAGCTTTTGGTTAGTAATTGATAAGATTTTGGTTAGTTTCCAATTCTATGTTGTAAACATACAGAGACATTGCTTCTTTAATATTTGTCTTCAATATTTTTGCAGAATATGAAAGTTTAACATTAGAAAATATAAAAATGTGGGACTGGAAATAGGGCATTTGCCTTGCATGCAGAAGGTAGAAGGACGGTGATTCAAATCCCGGCATCCCATATGGTCCCCCAAGCCTGCCAGAAGAGATTTCTGAGTGTAGATCTAGGATCAACCTCTGAGCACTGCCGGGTGTGACCAAAAAACAAAACAAAACAAAACAATATACAAGAATTAGTGAATGGATTTTAAATAGATTTATATGTAGTAAAAAGAATAACTACAGATAAGACACTAAGGAAAATATTTGACATGAGTATGGTCAAAAGTTTTACTTATGATTTTACATTAAATGAACTGAGAAAAACTTTGACACATTACGTGGAATCATACTAATATTGATTTTATCTCTTCCTCTTTAACCAATCCTTAATTGAGTTCTTGGGACTACCAGTGTTTGTCTTTAAAAGTCTATAAGAAACTCTGCATAGACAGAATGTGAAGGGCAAGAAAAAAAGAGATAATTATCTTTACCAAAATGGAGGAAAAGAGTCAGAACACCACATGACAAATGCAAAGCAGTAATTGCTTCTTTGTCTAAGAGAGAAACAGGTGACTTAAAAGAAATCATGTCGGTTAGTGAACTATTCAGAACAAAAAAATTCTTAATTCTTACCCCTTTTTCTGGTATACTCTCCAACTTTTGTAAAGTTACAGAATTGGAGAGAAATAACCATATTCATCTTCACCTTGATATAAAAGCCAAGTCAACTATCCCTGAACCAAAATTGTGGCATGAAATATTGTCTGTAGGGTGGTCATTTATAGATGATTGTTAAAAAGAATATATGGGACTATAGAAATAAATAGCAGCTCAATGTCAACCTACTTAGACCAATGATCCAGATGTCATGTACTTACATGACATCATCTTGTTCTAACTAAATCCTCTTGCACTGAAGCCAAACCCTAAAGAAGAAGAGAAATTTCATCGTTGCTCAGTTATAAAAGGACTGAGGGACTTAGAAATATACGTAGCAGGGACAAAAAAAATACCCATAACCCATAAAGCTAATAAACTCAATTGATTGGTGCCAAAAAATAACAGCTCATTTTGCATTTGTGATGTTGAGAATTAATAATATTTTATGCTGGAAATTATCAATATAAGATCATTATCCTAAGTGGGAATATCTCTGGGGAAAGTGACATAGTTTTAGTGTACAATATTTTAATAGTAATACACACATGACATTAATATTTTGAGTATCTATGATGACTTGAAGCATGGAAAGTTGAGGTCAATCAAAGAAATAAACTGAAGAGAATTGGCCCTTTGTAAGATTACAATGATATCAGTCACACTAATAGAACTTGTACATAAGTCTGTGAAAATGGTTGGACATCTATTCATGTTTTATTAACATCCATGCCCACGTTTGTAAATCTTTTTTCTTCCTCTTTCAGTTGCTTCCATTGGAAATTAAGACAGAATGATACGGTAATCATACATACACATATTTAAGTAACATTCGTAGTAAACTATACTCATACTTAAGTATGCATTAAATTTTCTTATTTCCATTAAATTCACTGAAATTTGAAGAAAAATTCAGAGAATTAATAAATACCCTACAAATACAGTTCAAAGAAATAATACATAGCCTACAAATAAATAAATTATCCTATCCATAGACCTTTATATATATTCTTGAATCAGTAATTTGATTTAACATATTATCATGGATTTTTGTGATGCTTGTTTTTTAGGACCAGATCAATGCATTTTTCAAATGTTATACAGAATGATATAAAAAGATAAAATAAGAAAAGAAGTACAGAAATCGCTATTAAGTTAGATCTTAGATTACACATGACATTTATTATTATTTTAGCAGCTTAGTAGATTTATTTCTCAATTACGTGCATGTTTTTTTATTCTATAAACACTGATTACATCATAGATATAATACATAAAGCCCTCTTAGAAGTCCTCAGTTGGATTACGAGGACCATAGGATACTTGGACTTTAGTTAGCTATTTAATTTTTTTCTTTTTTAAAATACATTAAAAGAAAATACAACATAGTTGACATAACTGATCATAATACATTTGTTTCAGGATGACAGGAAGCAAAATTATCAAAAAATATAAAGAAAATAGGAGATCTAAAATAAAAAAAAAGAATTGGAAAAAGAAAAGGAAAATTCATTATCAGATATATCCGTGACAATTACTGTATCACTAATAAAGTTGTTAATACAATAACAGAAGCTTTGGTATGCTCTTTTATTTCAGGTAGTAGATGGACTAGAAGAAATGAAAGAGGTGTGTGTGTGTATGTGTGTGTGTGTGTGTGTGTGTTGTGTGACAATGTTGTTGTTTGCAAAATATGGGAGAAATTAGGAGGAGAAACCTTTTAAAAACAGGGAAACCTCACCCCTGAAGTGTTTTGACATAAGACCAACTCCGGGCTCCTTGCGTACTATGTTGTCCTACCCCATTGACATTCTCTGTGGTTCCAGAAACGGTTCTTTGCCATCATAATTGTTGCTGTTGAGTTTTTGTAGTTATGAACCCTGGTCTCTGTACAGGTCCTATGATGAAGGTTACGTGGTGTATCGTGTCTTCTGTTTTGTCTCACCATTGGGTAGCATTGCAGAGAATCCTGCCCTAAAAGCAGACTGCTGCTGTTCCTAGGTTGTCATGGTGTCATAAATACCATCTTTGGAGTAAATCAAAGTCATGATGGTATTATAGCCTTCCTTGTTAAGAGTTCTTATTCCTGATGATGGTGTAGAAAACCATGTTTGTTTCCGCAGATGGTGTCCATGTTCAGGGATGAATGATCAATGTCTGATCAGCTGAAGTCTAAGCCAAGTCACTATGCCAGGAGATCAAGGTGTAAGGTCCTACTGCAGTTTAAATGTGCTTATATCCTCTATTAGATAGGAATTTGCTTGCATATGTAATATTTTCCAATATTAATGTGCTTATGCAAAAAGGAAGAATGACAAAAGGTATTACTGGTGCATATGGCGGTGGAGGCATCAAGACCAACAAACTCCATAGACTTTTTCTTACATGGCTTCTAAATAAAGACTTGCGTACTCGAATTCTGTACTAAACAAATTCAGAAAATGGGGAAAATTGTCCGTACATGAGAAGATATTTGGTCATGATATGCTTTTTGAAGGAATGTAAAGAGATATATTCAAAAGAGATTTGTATGTCCTTTTTAAGTCTTTTGAAATAGGCGGGGGAGGGATAAGATTCATAATCCAACTTCAACCTGTGAATTGCTTTTTGAAGTCTAGAGAAGATACCTCTGCAGTCACATATCAGTGAGTCTCCTCAAGTACAGGGCTTTTCAGCCACCGAATCCTATAGCAAGCAAAAGAAACTCAAATATCTTAGTCAACTTAACTAAAGAGGTGAAGGACCTATGAAAATAACCCTACAAAACCGTGCATTAAGAAATAAAAGAGAACACAAGGAATGGAAACACATGCCATGCTCATGATTTGGGAGGATTAACATCATTAAAATGGTAATACTCCCCAAAGCATTGTACAGATCTCATGCAATCTCTCTCAGAATACTCATGACATTCTTCAAAGAAGTGGATCAAACACTATTGAAATTCATTTGTAACAATAAACATCCATGAATAGCTAAAGGAACCTTTAGGAAAAAAGAAGATGGGAGGCATAACTTTTCCTAACTTTAAATTGCATTACAAAACACTAATAATTAAAACATTGAAAAATTTCATGACTTAAGTTTTCATGATGGCTGCATAGTATTCCATTGTATATATGCACCGCATTTTCTTGGAAACTATTAGGCTGAATAAAATACATCAGAGGGAGAGAGACACAGAATAGTCTCACTCATCTATGGAATTTAAGAAAAATAAAAGACAGTATTGTAATAACACCCAGAGACAATAGAGATGAGGGCTGGAAGGATTGGCCATAATATGAAGCTAACCACAAAGAGTGCTGAGTGCAGTTAAGAGAAATGACTGCATTAACAACTATCATGAAAATGGTAGTGAGTGAGAAAAGTAGTATGCCTGTCTCAAATACAGACAGGTGTAGGGAGGATCAAGAGAGAGGGCACTGGTGGTGGGAAGGGTGCACTGGTGAAGGATGGGTGTTCTTTTCGTATAATAATTTTTATTGTGACCATTGTATTTAAGGTACATAGTGACAATGAATCAGGACCATTGCTACCACCAAGGTTGTCCTCCCTCCACCCCTTTACCCAGCATGTGTCCAATATCTCCTCCTTTGCCCCCCCACCTTGAGTGCTAGATTAATTACTCTCCTCTATGTATAGCTTGTTGTAGATAGGTTATCAATTCTGTTGTTGGCTTTAGGTTTGGTGTTTAAGTCTGACCATTTTTTTTAATTTGACTGTTTTGTTCTGGAGCTGTTCATTTTTATTTTCCCCCTCAATTCATCAGGCAGAACAAGATGATTTAAGTTGTGTGGTTCTTCTGTAAGAAGACAAAAAACAAAACAAACAAAAAGCAAAACAAAACAAAACAAAAAAACAAGCCAACATTTTAAAAAAGCACCCAGCAGCAAAAAAAATCACCAAATAATAACCCAAGGGTGAACAGGAAGGAAAAGAAAAAAAAAGGAAGAAAAGAGTAAAAAAAGGAGTTCTGGTGTGGCAAGGTTTTTTTGTGCCTCTCCCAACCCCCATCCCCCCTCCCCCCGTTTTCTTTGCATAGACACAGTAAGTATTGGGGAAGTAAGAAAGGCAATTCCCCTGGCCTAAGAGATTCCTGGTTGTTTCTCCCTCCTTAAAGCCTACTGTCATGGAAACAACTACTGACGCCTACATGATCATTACCACACCCTAAGGTCTTTTTTGAGGTGCCCAGAAACTTTCTGCTCAGTTGTGGATGATAAAATCAGGTCTCTGTAGCTAGAGACCTTGGTATTTGCACTTGTCATACGACAAGGTCTAGTATAGTCTTTACGGTTCTAGAAATTCTGTTCCATCATTGTTGTAGTCAGTCTTTTGTAGTAAGTGGTTTTGGTTTTTTGCTCAGATCCTAGGCCAAAGCTTAGGATCGAGTCTTCATTATGGTTCCAGAAGTTCTCCTCAGTCTAAGTCAGGGGTCTCAAACTTGCGGTCTGTGGGCTGTTTGCGGCCCTCCGTACAACATTTTGTGGCCCACAGCGGGCCTTCAAATATCGCAGTATTCGCGATTATTTGCTTATGGAATAATCGCAATAAAAATCGCATTAGTAAGACAAAAATCGCATTAAACATTCGCATACCCCGAGCAGTTCTGTTCGGGGTATGCAGATGTTTACTGGGATATTTCGCAATTTTCCTTTCTTACTAATGCGATTT
>PVKC010001381.1:0-51145 GCA_004027635.1 Crocidura indochinensis
ATGCTATATTTCTGGCCCCTTTCTACAAATATTTAAATGATTTTGGTATTTTGATTTTTATCATGGCAAGTCATATCTATTGATAAAGATACAATTAAGCCAACCTTGCATTCCTAAAATGAATTATGCTTGATTATATTGTATCACTCCTTTTTTGTTTTTTATATATTTTTGCATCACAAGGCATATTGATTTGTAGATTTCTTTTTCACTATATTATTGTCCTCATTGGCTAATATAATGAATATAAATCCTTTACAATTTTCAGGCAGAGCTTATATATTATTTATGTTGTTGACATTATCCTTAGTATTGGTACTGGAATATTTTAATTTGTTCCTCAACTCATTAAGACATTTTTTCTGTTGCTTTCACTTCTAATTCAGTATTTTTATAACAAAATATGATATTAATTGTATCAATGTAATTTTAGTCATGAAATTATCATTTTAACCTTTGGAAATTAGATGGATCATTTTTGTCTTTATACTCTCTACTTAACATTTGAAATATATATATATAGATACTGTTAAATATATAAATATTTTATCTCTGTTTTGGAATTAAAGATACAGTTGTCAAATAACTGCTTATTAAAATAACATTGTGTCAATTCTGGGCAAGTCTTAGTTAATTTGTGTGATATGCATCTATTATCCTACCTCTCTTCATATTTGGTGAGTTTTTGTTAGATGTCAGGCATTTTCTTTTTGTTTGTTTGTTTGTTTGTTTTTGGGCCACACCCGGCAGTGCTCAGGGGTTACTCCTGGCTGTCTGCTCAGAAATAGCTCCTGGCAGGCACGGGGGACCATATGGGAAACCGGGATTCAAACCAACAACCTTTGGTCCTGGATCGGCTACTTGCAAGGCAAACGCTGCTGTTCTATCTCTCCAGGCCCAGGCATTTTCATTTGACATTGCTGGTTAGAAAGTTTTATATTGCTATAAGTATTATTTAACTCTTTAACATATAATTCTGATAAATTACCCCAAAGTGCCTTGATTCTTTCAGACATTCTTTAAGAAATTAGCAGGCAGATCCAAAGTAACATTTAATCTAATGATAATTATCCCAACAATGAAACTAGATCTTCCTTGAGTATTCTATCTTGTGTCAGAGGACTAATTTTTTTTCATTATCTTGGTGGGAACAGTAGTAGTGGTAATTCTATGTGAAAATTAATACCCAATCTCTAATCCCTCGACTGATTTTTTTCTAGCCTTCTTTATTTTTTTATTTTTTGGTTTTTGGGCCACACCCAGTGACGCTCAGGGGTTACTCCTGACTATGCTCTCAGAAGTCGCCCCTGGTCTGGGGGACCATATGGGGCACGGGGGATCGAACCGCGGTCCGTCCAAGGCTAGTGCGGAAAGGCAGGCACCTTACCTTCAGCGCCACCGCCCGGCCCCTTTTTCTAGCCTTCTTAGTTTTATTTGAGCCCTATTCAACTGAATATTTAAAGGTACTCTTCACAGGTTTCCAGAGTTCCCCTTATATATCTCATCTCTCTCTCTTTCTCTCTTTTTTTACCCCTACTCTTTCATCTTTCTCTTCTTAGTCTGCTGTATTCTCTTTGTATTCTCTGCAGTGTAGCCTAAACACTCTCGAATGCTGATTAAAGCATAGTAGCAGTATAGTTAACTTACATTTTTTCAGGAAAACTGTACCATCTATCCTGTTTTACCACCTATTGTTGTATAATTGTCTTTCTAGTTTATTTGTTTGTTTTAAGCAGAGGGGTCAGTTTGATTTCTATTAGTCCATATCAATCGCTAGCCGTTTAAATTTATTCAGTGCAAATAGACACATCAAAGGTGACATACAGACAACATAGGCACAGAGACAATCCTAAATAATTATTTCTGACCTATACTCTCATTTACCTACATATATATTTATATTTATTCATATTGTTCACTCACTTAGACTTACCAATTTTTTATGATTTAAACATAGTATGAGTTAACTCAGCCTGAATTTTTTTTTTATAAGTAGGTAGAATTTTGTTGTATGCCCTAGTATTTGTGATATTATTTGAGGAATGCAAGTGTGAATGCTTATGAGGGGGAAACAAGTCATGGAGAGACATTGTAAAGCATAACATGACTATTCAAATTGCCTCTGGTATTTCCCATGAGAAAGAAAGTTGGCAATTGGAAAAATAAGGAACAAGATGTATTGCAGAGAATGCCTTAGTCAAGACTGAGATAACAAGTAGTTGGAGCTAATCCTTGGCAGGAGACAATGCATGGTACTTTGTCCTTCTGGTTTTTCAAGATGGTGGGAAGGCAAAATTCAGTCACAGTTATGTTACATACATGATACTATATATGTTAGATACATGTTATTTATTGTATGTTACATGTTATATATTGTGTACAAAGTTTTATCTTAAAATAGTTTGAGAATTAAGCAAAACATTAATATATCAACAGCTTTCACCCTGAGTTTAACATTAAATTGACGAACTGAACATGAGAGAAATTTTACTATGTAAGTGAGCAACACAGTATACATGCTTGTATTTATGAGAATCTATATTATATAGATGCATACATACATGTATACACACAATTACATAGAACCATGAGTAAGCCTTTCACAAGCTCAGCAGCCTTAGCAGACTTTCTTTATACTCTGTGGATTCAGTTTTTTTTTTAAAGCTCTCCCACATAATCTCTGGAGAGAATGTGTGATATTCAGAAGAAGTGCTTCTATAATTAAGACTGCCTGAAAAAATATGGGGGTGTATACAGGAATATTTTCAGTTAGCTCAAAAATAGCTATCACTTTAATAGATATAAACAGTCTTTAAATGTCTGCGTGTAGCTATACGATTCCAAAATAAAATTGGAACTTTTTTGAATAAAGCACTAACTAGGGTAATTAACATTAAGAGGGTCAGTGTCAAACTGATACAGGTTTTTCTTTTTCTGAAATATTAGGTCAACATAAATTGAATTAAAATTACTCTTTGAGGGCTCAAGAGACAGTACAGTGGATCGGGCATTTACCTTGAGCGTTGCCAACCTGGTTTTGATCTTTGGCACTACATTATAATTCTAGGAGTCTTGCCAGGAGTGATTCCTGATCTTACCATGAGCATTAACTGGCATAACCTCCAAACAAAACAAAGTTAATCTTTGAAATGGAATAGTGAAATTTTATGTATGCCTGCTAGATTCGGGGAGATTATCTAATCCTACTTTATTATTATTAGTATTAGTATTGTTTTTGGGCCACACCCAGCAGAACTCGTGGGTTACTCCTGGTTCTGCACTCAGAAATCCCTCCTGACAAGCTTGGGGATGCCGGCAATTGAACCCAGGTTCATTCTGGGTTGGCCGCTTGCAAGTCAAATGCCCTACTGCTGTGCTGTTTCTCCAGCCCCCTACTTTACTTCTTAAAAGGACACACAAACAACAAAATTCTTTTTATAAAAATGTGCTGTACTTAAATACTTGTATATAAGTAAATTTTACACATACACTTCACTATTTAATTGCCTTTTATTTTATTCACTCATCTACTGCTCTAAATCATATACAAATCATTTTATGTTTTACACAGAAGTAATGTTTTTCTTGCTTTTATATACATCTGTAAAATGCTAGAATAAATATTAAAAGCAGAAATCCAAGAATTTACGCTAAATTGATAAGTGAAGATCTTATTATGGTTATGGTAGAGTATTATATTTATTTCTTTTCTCATATTTGGGAGGTGAGTAGATCTTTATAAAAATATCAGTAGTGTAAATTGTAAGGAAACCACAGTGAGTTCTATTAGTTTTTACAACCCCCAGAGTAGTAAAATGACATGTGATTAGAATGGAATTTCAGAGTCCTACTGAGTTCTGAACACGTGTACAAACGAACAGCTGTTTGGAGTAGCCACAGTTTCCATTAATTAGATTCACTCACTTGTTCCTTGTGGATCTCAAAGGAGAGCACTTGAACTGTTTCTGAAGTTTGATTAGGGTGTTACTGAATCAGTAATCTGCAAGTTAAAACTGAACATAATCATCATATCTCAAGGTTCAAAGATACACCAAGGAGTAGCACCTTAATGCCTTCTCTCAAATTTAAGAAAGGGGAATGATTCAGTTCAATTAGAAAACAGGGAAGCGAGCTTTGCCTCCCAACTTGCTTTATAAAAATCAGAAATACAAAGGTGAGATGTGCCCAATTTGAATTGGTAAACTATGTAAATTTTTGCCTGTTAAACCGTTAAAGATTAATGTCTGAATAGGAGTAGAAAGTGCCAACTGTAAAATTATACAGGGCATGGTGATTACCCCATTCGCATAATAGGACTTGATTTAGAGGATCTATTTTAGGATAACTCATAAAGCACAAAATGTAGAAAGCCAAGCTTTGTTTAATTTGTCTGGGGTAATGCCTTAATTTTCTGAAACACTATTCATTTCTCTTCTTTAAGAATGAACGCTACATTTTCTGCATGGAACCATGTACATCTTTAATTTTGGATAGTATCTTTTCCAAACTCTTTCTCTGTTAGATTCCTCTTTAGTTATCTTTCTATAATGCCATTTACTGGATTAAGTTATTGCAGATTTTTTTCTTTTTATTGTGCATGTTTTTGAAGAAAACAAGCAGTAGATTATCCCTTTTGTTGTTGTTGTTATTTTTATTTATTTATTTATTTATTGACCAACCTGTCAGAACTAACTTCTGGTTCCATGTTTAGAGATCACTTCTGATCACTCTGGGAACCATATATAGTGCCAAGATAGAACTAAGTCGACTTTGTGCAAAGCAAGGGCCTTACCTCTTGTGATATCTCAATAACCCAGTATTGTCATTGAAAATATGTAGTAACATAGTATTTTATTTATTTATTTTTTGTTTTGGGGATGTACCCAGCCTTTCTCAGGCCTCACTCTTGGCTCTGTGTTCAGGAAACTCTTCTGGAGTGGCTTGGAGGACCATATGGGATGCTAGAGATAAAACTCGGGCTAGCCACATACAAGGAAAGTGCCCTACTCTATAATATCTCTCCAGTTCCCAAAGCATGCTATTTTAAAGTTAGTGGATGAGAAATCTGAGGTCCAGGATGCTAGAGATAAAACTCGGGCTAGCCACATACAAGGAAAGTGCCCTACTCTATAATATCTCTCCAGTTCCCAAAGCATGCTATTTTAAAGTTAGTGGATGAGAAATCTGAGGTCCAGGACATAGAAGAACATATAGTTCGGACAACTTTTAAGGACACACAGTAAATATCTGGGTCTTTACTCCTTAGCAAAAGCTCTTGCTAATGAATTAGGTGTTGATTCATGGATAGTATTTGGGGACATAACTCTTGAGTCTAATTCTTGCAGTTTCTCAGAGGACTTAGATATGTATAATCTAGTAACTAATACTTTTGTTAGAGTATTATTTGTAATTTTTTTCATGAAGACTCAACCTGCTCTAGCAACTAATTATAAGATTTACTTCTTCAAAAGGTACCATTATTTCTTCAGTTTAACATTCATAAAGTCCTTTGATAATGTGTAGTCATATAATTTTCATGGAATTTTTCTTTCAAGGAAAACCATTTAATAGTTCAAGACACGGCATTAGTGATGGGAATGTTACACTGGTGATGGGGGGGTGTCATCTTATATGACTGAAACCCAACCACAATCATGTTGGTAACCAAGGTGTTTAAATAAAAAATATTAATTAAAAAATAAAATAAAAAGTATTTCAAGGCAAAATATGAAGACTAGACACCTAGCCCAGGTTCCCTGAAGCATAACGGCCTTGCATTGGTTCTTATTCTCTGTAATAAGTTCATGGGTGGATATGAATCATAACAGCTGGTGTCAGGGGTTCAGGAATGTCAAGTCTCTACTTTTTCTACTTATCTTTTTCTAGCATGGTCTTACGATCTGACTGTGATGGAAAAGAGGCTTAGCCACAGTTCCTAGCTCCCATTCTGGCATTTCCTGACCTAATGCCATTCTTTTTGAAAAGTCTTTTGAGCCAACCTTGTGTTTTCTCTGTCTTTGGCCAATTGCATCATCACATACAGACAACGTATTCTATGTCAGGCTCTTTCCCAGTGTCAGGGGATTGACAGTCTACCCTGCAAAGCAGTAGAGAGTTGTGAAGTTGCCTCAAGGAAAGAGGCACAAGAGTGTTTATGAAATAATTTAGAGCTGTTGGAGAGATAATACAGTGGGTAGAGCATTTGCCTTGCATGTAGTTGACCTACATCAGTCCCTGGAATCACATGCTGTCCTCCAAGAACCACTAGGAGTGACTCTCTGAGTCCAGAGTCAGATGTAATTCCTGGGCATCATCAGGCATAGCCCCAATAAAACAAAAGCAATTCTGGTGTGTATGAGTGTGTGTGTATAAGATCACACTTTTGCTATTGAAGATTTATGAAGAAGAGTGACAAAAATGCTAATTTTCTATTATAAAATGTATCACTCTATACTTGGTGACTCATACCCTAAGTCACATTTTATCTCCCTATTTTCCCTTCATCTCATAGAGTGCAAAGAAGGACAAACTATAACTTAAAGAAATAAAAAAAACTCTAGTTAAGAATAGTCCTTGTCTTAATTTTACTTTAAATAAAAAGTATTGTCTTGTCCTATCTCTCTTGCTGCCTGTATCCTCTAATAGATCTTCACTTGTCTTTTGTTAATAGTGTTCGCCTGTAGGGAAAAACCCTTTCATAAGACTATCATTTTGTGTCTGTTCCATTAAGCTAACTGAAGAAGGGTGCACTGTAGAGTTGTGTGGAATGAAGGGGTGAGCTCTCAAGCCCACATCTGCTTGGTGGTGATGCTGATCTTATGAAATATGAGGTACCTGAGGTTCCCTATAGAAATCCCTTCCTGCCCCTCTCCCTCATTTATCCCTTATCATTTTTTTTTACTTTGTTCCATGATTAGGTGATCAAGGATGCTTCTTGTCTGTATCTTCTCAATGACTGGTCAGGTATCTGTGAATTTTGGTTCAGTCATAATGGCCACATGAACTGGGGGACATTTCCAGAAACTAGACAGTATGGTGTTCAGCCATTGGGGTTTGTAGGGCCATACTGGAGCCATCTTTAGGATTGTATACTATGGTTGGAATGAGGCTGAGCTGAGCTGAGCTGTGGTTTAATGTACCCTTCATAGGAGCCTTCCTACTATGACTGCTGTGGGAATGTAGCCCATTTCCCACTTTTACCCAATCTTTTTGGGGGGTTAAAATAGCACTTATTCAAGGCTTAGTGCTTTTGGATCATTTGTCATTGGGCTTAGGGACAATGTGGGGTCTAGGGGTTGAATTAAGATTACAATCAGGCTGAGCTGAGCTGTGGTTTTATGTACCCCACATAGGACCCTCTTGCATGATAGTGTGGGACTATATTCCCACTTTCCACTTTTTACTTCTCCTTTGTATGGGGAATTGGTTGCAGCAAAAGGCTTATTCTTGGTTCAGTGCTTAGGTATCACTTTTGGGAGGACTCAGGGGAACAGATAAAATACTTTAAAAAATGAATTCACTTGTTTTTACTTGGCTTCTCAAACATGCATGTTTCACTGACATTTGACCTTTGGTTGACTGATTAGTACAGAGGACCTAGATGGAGAAACTGTGTTTTCCCCACCTTTCCTTTTCCTGAAAATGCATTTTCATTTTCAGTAAAAATGATTGCATAATGCAGAATGACACTGCAAATAAACAGGGTACAACAAGGTTCCCCCTATTTTGTGTTTCTTAGCATCCAGTGTTTCCTGCATTGACAGCACATTCTAATTTGAATGGGTGGACTTTAAGGGCTTTTTCTGTGACTGCTGAATTGCAAACTTAGCACAATTACACTGAACTCACTTTGCTAACCTTGTATCTTGCTAATTTTTTATGTTTGGCTTTTAGACCACACCCAGTGATGCTCCTGACTATGTGCTCAGAAATCGCTCCTGTCTAGGGGGATCATATGGGACGCTGGTGGTTAAACCAGGTGTTTCTTGGATTGGCCGCATGCAAAGCAAATGCCCTACCATTGTGCTTTCGCTCCAGCCCCTGAATTCTTTTTCTTTTTTTTTTAATGGGAGAATGCAAAAAAAAAATACCTGTCCATTTTGCTCCCTTATATGCATCATTCTCCATTTGAACTTAATTTATTAAACATAAATTCAGAGATAATGATATTAAATCAAACATGAATTTCCTAAGCATGAAGTGATTCCTCATGATGGCTGAGAGTCTCTGACTGAACACATGAATGCACTTATGTGCACACATGCATTCATACATCTATGCATATCTATGCATGTAGGGAGACTGTCTCCTAACATAACTCCTCACAAAACTGTCTCCTAACACAGTTTTCGATCAAGGTTTCCAAAAAGTTCCAGAGAGTAGGTATACAAATTTCTAGGGGGCAGAACTAGTATCTTCTGTGGAACCAAGGTACACATGCCTTTGGCTTATTCCCAGATAATAAAGGCCACAGTGACTAGATTTAAGTGAGTGAAAATGCGAGGGGTAGGAGATAATATCAGAGAAGAAGTAGGTTCATGAATTACTCATGAACTCAGAGGCCAAAGGAATGATTTGGAAAAAGAACACCTCTAGTTGCTGTGGCAACACTCTCTGTGAAAAAGGAGGTAGGTAGGACTAGTTTGGAAGAGGTAGGATAAGTTTGCGAATTTCTGTAAAGGGCCAAAGAAAGGTCTTGACTGTGTGGCATAAAAGTGTTGAATAAATAAGGTTAGAATATGGATCTATTTGAAAATTTGTGACAGCAGAATTTACACAGAGACTGGGTATTTATTTATGTAAGGTCCTGGCCTAAGAAACAGATTAAATGGTCCATGAAGTAGTTAATTTCCTAAAGTTTCGTATCTAATGCATAACAGAATTAGGGAAGTTAGAAAATGATAGTTTTCTGTTCTTTTTCATTTGTTCTTCTGTTTTATTATCGCTAGACATTTCCCTGATTTTTTTTCTCATCCTCCTATTTAGCTGAATTCTGTAGGCATTCTGCTTTTAATATATGTTCATGTATGTATGTATTTATGTTTTATGTTTACCCCTGACTGTGATCAAGGCTTACTCATGGCTTGTTATTCATGTGTCCTGACAGGCTCAAGGAACCATATGGGGTATCAGGGATTGAACACAGATCAGTTCTACACAAAACAAGTACTTTACCTATTATACTAACTGCTTGCCTATTTTTATTTTATCTGATCATATTATCTTGGGATGAACTTCTCAGATCAAGGTGACTCTCCCTTGCCATCATGTTTTTATGGTATCTGTGGAAGGATTGAAGGTTTTCTGTAGTGATGCCTGGACCAAATCCCCCAATCTTTTTTATTGTCTCTCGACCTCATCTCACAGAGTTATGAAAACAAAGCTTTTACTACTGAGATGAATATCCAGTCAGATCATGTATAATTCCAAGTTTGGTAGCTAAATTTAGTTCTTTTATTCTTTTCAGCACTTTCAGACCATGTTGAAGTCTAAGTTGAATGTTCTAACACTGAAGAAAGAACCTCTCCCAGCTGTGATCTTTCACGAGCCTGAGGCCATCGAGCTATGTACCACCACGCCCCTCATGAAGACTAGAACTCACAGTGGCTGCAAGGTATGTGGTGTAGGGAGCCAAGCTATGAAATGACCCACACTTTAAGTTTATACAATGATATCTAGCATCTACTTCATTATTCTTAACAATGGAGAGCATTATCAGCCTTTGAGGGTTAGCACGAATGTCTAAATAAAAATGCAATGTCTTCATAGGTTTTGAAGTCCTGTACAACTTTGGGTTCCTAAGAATAATTACATCTTAACAATAATTCCTTCCTTTATACTTACCATCAGAATACAACTTAGCTTAAAGAAGAAGAAAAGGACACAAATGTTTCCAGAGAGTTGTTGTCTCTGCAACCTGTGTAGATAAAGTTGCTCTTTTGTTTCAGGTCTTGAAATTTATTTTAGGAATAATGTCTCAGAATTCATTAAAAAACCTTTTATTTATAAAAATTGGAAAGCCCACCTGGAAGCTAAGATGGAAAGAAAATGTCTAATTTTAGTAGTTTTGAACCACATTTTACATGAGTTAAAGGATCTAGTAACTGGTGTAAAGGTTACACAGAAAATCTCGTGTGTATATTTTTCATAGGAAATTTGTTTTGAGCAGTGAATGTAAATTAAAAAATCAGGCTATATTACCTATGAATTCCTTTTATAGTTGATACCCTTTCTTCCTCAATGCTCTTCAGGTTAGAGAAACAGCAGTTTGTTAAGGGTTTTTTTTTATAGAATAGTTTACCACTTCCTTAATTCTACCAATGCTGTGGTTAAAAAGGAGCCTATCACAGTCTGGAGTGATGGCAGCATGCATCAAATCTCTTCCATGCTAGGTTGTCATTCAGGCTTTGGATAGGGACTGGGAAATAGCAAAATCAAGACTCCCTAGTACCTTTATCAAGTTTAAATGTTAATTAGAGAAGGAGAGAAGAGAAAATGCAGGAAAACCAGTCTGTGAAGAAGAAGAAACTTTCAGCAGAATGCACAAAAAGGTCTAGTTCTCTAGGATGAAAATGTCTTGACACATTTTGTTTAATTTTTATAGTTGGTTCAAAATTTTATTATTTCCAATACTTTAGTGATGGTTTTCTGTGTACATAATTCCAATTCCAGAAACATCACCAGTATTCCATCTCTCTCTTCCAAGAACCCTAGAACCCCTCCTTTGGATATCTCCCTCACAACTCATCATGTGCCTCATATCTACCATTGTGTTGCCTATAACCCTTTGTTGCTACTTTTATATCTTTAATTTCCACATATGAGAGAGATGTATCTGTATCTATCCCTTTTATTCTGACTAACTTCACTCAGTCTGATATTCTTTAGAACCACTCATGTTGTTGCAAATTGTTTTATTTTATTCATTCTTAGAGCTGCATAACATTGGGTTGTATGTATATACCATCACTTCTTGATCCAAAGTTGGATATTTGATCTTAATATATTTTAGTACAGGAACAGCCAGTACATGGACATGGAAAAATTTGTGTTGAGTTAGAGGTGAAGATGGTGGGAGATAGGAGTGTGGTCCTAGGAGTCTCATCTGTATGGCAGGAGCACGGGATTTTGTTCTGGAGAGTATGGAGATATCGCAGAGGAATTTTAGGCAAGTTACTTATGTGACATCAGTTACAAAACTCTTTTAGAACTGTTTACACTGCAAATATGACCTCTGGCTTCCTAACAGTAGTTACCAGTAACCGTTGAGTTGACCTCCAGGAAACAGATCCACAAAACTGACATTGGGTCCCTTGGTAAGTTATACATTGACTGAACAGATGATGAGGGAAACTGTAAAAGGCTCAAATTTTAATTTGAAAGAAGATCAAATTGTACGACACATGCTTTAGAGATTTCATAGTCATTTTGAATTTTATTCGGATGGGGGAACTAGGCTTTCCCCAAAGCAGGCTGGAGTCAGTAGTGACAAGTATGAGAAGGGGAGTTAGTTTAATTAAGTGTACAAAGTAATTTAAATGGTAAGGAAAGAAAATGTAGTCATAGAATAAAAATATCCTGCATTTGTTGCTTGGCAGGTAGGCAGATGAAGATGAGAGTTGCAAGGATAATAAAAAGTGATAAATTTTTCTGCAAAGTAAGATATGATTGAGAGTAAAATTTTCCTTGTGTCCCATCTAAGATCATTTTCATTAACCTTCCTTCTCAAAGGATGTTAGAAAAAATAGAAGGGCTCACCAGAGAGAGGAAAGCCGCCTGCTTTATGTCGTGGGACTCACTAGACAAGGGGGTGTGAGTCCTGTTTCCCACCCCACACAGGGCAGAGCATCTGTCTGTAAGGTGGAAACACATTCTGCTAAGCTGTAAAACATTTATGAACCCTCCATCTCCACAGTCCGTAAAGAGGAGAGTCAGGCAGAGATGATCCTTCTGGAATCAGGATCTGGTGCCAAGACCTCTTGAGGGTCTTTCTGGCTTCATGATTGTGTTCAAAGGAAAAAAAAAAGAAATGAGACCTCCAATGTATTCTTCTTCAAGTTGTCTACTGCAGTTCACTTTCTACATGGAACATTTTAACTCAAGATATGCTGGCATTAGGGCCACTATTTCTCAAAAACATTCCTTCCTGTGTGTTTGAACTCAGAGTCTTCTGTTTAAAAATAAAGTTAGAATTTTTTGAGCCTGGGCATTTCTGACTGGAAATTCCAAATTGCCCTTTGTCCCCCCACCACCAGCCCTCACCCGAAGAAACACAGTACAGTGTTTCCTCTGACTCTTGAGAGTCACTTAGTTCACCCCATGCCAGCTGCAGAAGGAAGCTTCTCCGAACTGCTGCCTGCTGGGAATAATGAGCACAATGTACCCAGACCCAGCTGCAGAGCCAGCACTGGGCCCTTCTGCCTTCACACAGGACCAGTTCTTTGGCCTAACAGATCTCTGGAATGACTTGTGCTTGTGTAACTTCAGCTTTGGGGATGGAGAAGAGCCAGAGGGAGGGAAAGAGAGGGGAGTCGAAAATGGGTGGTGGGGAGCAGCATGGATGCTCTAGCTCAGCTTCCCATTTCCCTCTGATCTGTATTCTCCATGGGTCTCAGGGTATTGGCCTGCCAGCCTATTCATGCATGTGGGCAGCTGGGTCTTTCTTTATACGTTCTTCTCTATTGCTGCCACTTTTATTTATTTTTTTAAAATCAGGAATGGAGTTATTTAATGTACAGCCCACCGGATGGCATTTGGATACTTTCCCCCATAGGTATTTGGGTTGATGCTGTTAAGTTGATCTGGTGCTAAAACCAAGTTTGCTTTTTCAGTGGCTTATCAGACTAATCTTCTTTTGTTTGATACACTAACCTTATCTCTAGTGACTCTGGTTGTGTCCAAATTTTTAAGAGTCACTCATAGCTTACCAGGTATTTGGAATCAGGTGAAAGGATGCAAGAAGGTGTAATGGGTAATGGTATGTGTACTGAAAATAAGACCTCCCAAAAGCTGCTGAATATCTTGAAACCCTAAAAGCAGATTCTGAAACAGCCTGTTTCAGGCATTCAGCTGAGAGGTAGGATCATTAGTTTTTCCCTTTTAGATAGACCTTGTCATTCGCAGAAGAGGATGCTGTCCAGTGAATGTTTTGAACTTGGGAATCTGAATCCCAAAAAGGAATGTGAGAAGTGGCAATGCAAATGATGAAAATGGATCACACTCAGGAGGGGGAAAGGTGGGGAATGGATATACAGTCCCTACAATATATGGGATCCCTGTGGTCCATGCTGTCACCTTGGAAAATTCTCATTTTTTCTATTGATTCCCTTCTGGACTTATTCACCAAGCTTCTCAAAGTCTTCTTTTCTTCCAATATGGTGATAATGATGCCTATGACAATGAAAGTAGTTATAATACAGATAGAAAGAGTTGAACATTGAAGAGACGGTATTTGTGAAAAGATTAATACTTGTCTTATAAACTTGTCATGGTATAAACTATTTAGTCCTTTCCCCTAACTCTGCATTATCTTGTTGCTCAGACTGATGGTGCCTTAATTGTTATCTTACAATAGGATAGGTAAGCAGCTCTGTCTTTTCATCCTTCACTGTGACTCTGCCAGCACTCACCAGATCCAGATTTTGCTTGGTTCCCAGCCCTGACTTCTTCCTGAGTGAAAGGCACTATGAGAACGTCTAAGGTCCTTGCTTCCCATAACATTTCTGTGGGCAGAATCTATCTTACTGTACTCTAGGAAGGAGTTAGAAATTCCTACACATAACAATTTGACTACAATTTTATGTTTGTTGGTTTTTGTTTTGTTTTTGAGATTCTTGCCCTTCAGGATGGGCTACCACAGCTCTCATACTCAGAACATGTTTGATGGTCTGTTTCATGAGGTTGAGAAGAGAAGTTTCTAAGCTGAGGATTGAGCAGGCAATGCTCTAATTCTTTGTTTATCTATGTGTAAAATGGTCAGTGTTATAAGTGAGTCCCAGAAGAGATCTTGATTTGAATGCCAATAGACTTAAAATTGGAGCCATTGGTATCTACTGGTATTTCAATAGATTTAAAATTGACATTTCTGGTTTTACTTATGCATATTTTCTAGGATCAGGTGGCATTGTAATTGCAGACGTAATTATGTTTGCTCATTTTATTCTATTTTTTCCTCACCCCATCCACTATTAAAGAAAAAGAAAAAGTTGATTATTTGATGTGGCCTCTTTATAAATGTATTTTTGATGTCCTTGTTCTAAGTTATTTGGAGCAATTCTGTGAATTCAATTATAGAACCTTGATTTCTGTGAAATGCTTCTTATCTTGATGTCAAGATGGAATACAAATAAAAGAAGAATATTAATATATCAATATTCAGACCCATTCTCTTCACTGATTATCATTGTATTCTGAATTCAGAGTCAGTGCTGTCAAATTCTCATGCATTTTCTCTTCTTTCTAAGACTTCTAGGCAGCCAGTTGTAGCCTATTTATTTCCAAAATCGCTCCTGACAGGCTTGGGGACTATGTGAGATGCCGGGATTCGAACCATCCTCATTCTGCATGCAAGGCAAACTCCCTACCTCTATGTTATCTCTCTAGCAAACTTTTATATTGTTGAAAAGTTTACTGTTAAATTTTTTTGGTTTTTGGGCCACATCCAGCAGTTCTCAGGAGTCCTTAGGGATTACCCCTAGCTCTGCACTCAGAAATAGCTCCTGGCAGGCTCTGGGGTCCATATGGTATGCCAGAAATCAAACCAGGGTCCATTTTGGCTTGGCCTTGTGAAGGTAAAATTCACTACTGTTGTGTTATCTCTTCAGCCTATTCTGTTAATTTTTAAGTAGGCTCCCTTTCTCTTCTCTCCTCCCTCTTATTCTCTTCTCCCCTCCTTCTCTCCCTCTACCCTCTCTCCCTTTATCCCTCTTTACCTCTCCAGAATATACTACATACTCTCTGGTTAATTAGTTGGGACAGAGAGAAATGGTAGTTTTGCTTACTTTGGATTGATGTAACAACAACAAAAAATATCAACTTGAATGACTCAAATCAACTGCAATCTAGTTGCTTTTGAACCTGCCAATTCCATCAGGATTCTTTATTTTCAGATTTATCCAGGTGTTCTTTTGGAATATTGCTCTATTTAGTTATGCTTTCATACTTCTTTTACTCCAGACTTGTTCTTAGACTAGATTCTCTAATAGAGAAAGTTCCCCAACAAACACTGAATAAAGAAACTGTGTCTCATTCCACACAGTTTCCTTGAGATCAACTCTATATAAGTATGTGCTGATTCCTGAAAAAAATTATATATATATATATATATATATATATATGTTGTGGGAATTGAATTGTTTTGACTTCATGGAAAATATTTCCCAAAATAAATGTGTTAGGGATATGTATCAGTTAGAGGAAAAGCAATGCAGAGGGGGCCGGGCGGTGGCACTGGAGGTAAGATGCCTGTGCTAACCTAGGACAGACGGTGGTTCTATCCCCCGGTTCCCCATATGGTCCCCTGTGCCTGCCAGGAGCGACTTCTGAGCGAATAGCCAGGAGTAACCCCTGAGCGTCACGTCACTGGGTGTGGCCCAAAAACAAAACAAAACAAAACAAAAAAAACAAAAAAAATAGCAATGCAGAAGAGGCACTCAACATGTCCTATTCAAAAGCAGATTTTCTGGGCTGGAGGAAGTCATTGTCTCCTGGAGGATGATCAGTCAGTACACCCCATCCTTGCATAGCAGAGCAGGATGATGTTATTTTTTGTTGTAGCCTTAATTGAGTCCTTGGATGTGGAGCTTAGAGGAACCTCAATTTTGGTCAAGGCTATTGTGTGGAACAGCCACCAGTTGCCCCATAACTAGTCAGCAAGCAATCATTAAAGACTCCAATTTGTTCATCATGAATATATTAGTTAACCTCTTTTTCTGTCCTTCCCATGGGCTCTCATTCACCTCCCAGTCTTTAAAAGATGTTCTTGAATATTGTGTGTATGTGATGTTGTAGCAGGTGTGGTTACATATGGAGTTGGAGGGTGGGCCATGAGACAAGAGTAAACCACAGACTCACTAGATCCCTACTGGACCTTCTCTTGCCCAAGACCTCCTTGGCCCAGAGAATATCCAATGCTAGACCCTTTGGAAGATTCTGGAAGCTTATCAGTTTATTTTCTCTGACCTTCCCATGGTTATCTGCTCCCACCATCCCTTATCAACCACAAGTCCACAGGCTAAGAGCAAGATGGTTTGTGAGGCAAGTCCTACATCTTTTTTAGGTCTTTAATTCTTGAGTCAGTCAACTTCTCTTACACTAGCTCTTGTATTTCAGAGATTGGTCTTCAAATGGAGAGCACCCAAACTTGGGTTCTGAAGCAGTTTGGTCTCCAGGGGGAGTTTGCCTTCCTGGTAGGGAGGATGTCCTTTTTTTTCTGGGTGAAGTTGAGAACTCCATTACTCTCTCTCCCTTTCTGATATTCACTCCAGCTTTCTGATTTGGCAATGTATCATTGAAGGCCAGCTGAAACAGAAGCAGGTTTTCTGAAGAGAAAATGGAATCACTGAGTCCATTAATGAGTTCCCTGCCGAGGGCATTTTGACATTTTATAGATGTTCTGTAGAAATGGGACTATGAGAAAAGGACAGAGAGCAATTGCAAATACAGGTCCAGAAGGACGCATCCAGACACACACCCACCTCTGCTTTTTCAGGACCAGGGAAAGCAATCAGAATGCTAGAAAAAGAACTCTGAAAACCTGAGGTAGCTTCTCTTCTCCACCAAACACTTAAACTCCTCAATCCTGACTTCCCTCCTTATGTTTTTCATAATCCACTTGAAAGTGTACATTAATGGAGACTGGAGTTCTCACCTTTCTCTTCAAACTCTACACTTTTTTTTCATTGTCCGCCATCAAGTCTTCAGCTGAGTTCTCCATCTAGTGTGAGATTAAGTTGGCTATTGGGTAACCCAAATCTTCATATTGTGAACTGTCCTTCGGCTGCTGTGCTGAAATCGTACATAATCATTTTGGTTGCATTATTGTTGAGCAAGGCTGCAGGGTCACATTTGGGGTCACATTGGGGTCACATTTCCCTGTAACTCAAAGTCCAGTTAAGATATTTACTGCAATAAAGGATATTCTGAGGAGCCCTTTAAACTATTTGTCCCATAGTGCATCGCACACTGTGCCTAAATATGTCCATTTTATTCCAGAGAAAAAGATGTCATAAAAATTTAGCCCTGGACTATTGTCAGCAATGAATACCTCCCTATATTTTCAAATTTGTAATCTGTATTGACTACTTGACTCCTTGCCCTTAAAAGCCCTTGGGAGAACCACACAGATTTATTAGCAGAAAAAACAAGAAAACTCTATATTGCAATACTTTTGTTCCATCATTATGTGAAAAACTGTAGTCACTAAAAATTCTCTTGTAGAAATAATTCCAATGTGGAGAATGGTCCCTGTAGTTTAAATTAATAGAAAAAATAGTTTCAAAGTGCTATTAGGTTTCTATTTTTATAAAAATGGAATGAAAATAAAATATTTATATGCCAATATTTATCATGGAAACCTCACACTAAAATGTGAGCAAAGTGGTCCCTGGGTAGAATCTGGTTTATGGATAAAACTTCTTATGTCCTATTTTTTGTTTTAGTAATTTTTTAGCAAAGAATAATTATTACTTTGGTAATCATTTAAAGCATATTAAAGGACAGAACTTTCTTTATATAAAAGTCTGCCTGAAAAGTTATGTGGAAGAAACTGTATCTTAAGTGAGGGGTTTTGCATAGATACCTCCCTGCTAATCACTAGACTCAGATTTTTTTTTCCTGTTTGTGTAAATCAGGATTTTTGGTTTTTGTTTTATCTTTGCAGTCATACTGGGCTATACTCAGGGCTCATTTCTAACTCTTTACTTGGGGTTTACTCCTGGTGGGATTCGGGAGATCATATGTAGTATCAGGTTCCAACATGAGTCAACTGTGTATAAGGCATGTATGTGTCCTACCAACTGTATTTTCCACTCCATCTAGTTAGAATTTGCATATCTGGAAAATGATGTTTTCCATCAATTTTGTGAATTGTCTGTTTTTTTTCTATCACTTCTAGAATGTTTTATTTGTAGGCTTTCTCAAGTGCATTGGCCTGGATAGTTTTCAGGTTGCTTAGTGGCAGCCTAAGTACCTCATGTAACAGAATCATATTCTTTGACAGTTCTGAGGTCAGAAATTTGTATTCCTAGAGAAAAAATCAATTTGTCAGCTAGCACTCCAGTTATTCAGTTTGGAAACCTAAGGGACGACTGGCCTCTTGCTCTTCTCATTTAGATGGAATAGATACATCCCTGGGTATCTAGATACAAACCTATGGCCATACACTACCTCAGCTATGGCTTTGCCTTCCTGTCCTTTGTATCTTTTGCCTTTCTCTTATGAAAATATTGTCATCAGATTTAGTGCCCTCTGAATAACCCAGGATAATATTCTTATCTCAAGATCCCTAGTTTACTCAAACCTGCAAAGACTGTTTTCACATAAGGAAATATTTATGAGCTCTAGGAATCAGGATCTTATATTGGGACCACAATTCAGTGGACTCTTGAAGGTCTTTCTAAGTGGGGAATTCTAGAAATGTACGTGTAAGCAGAACTAAACATATAAACTCATAGTTCATCAGCTGTTCAACTTTATTATTATTTTGAGCTTAAAGAAATTCATTGAAATTCAGAAAACTACTTAATAGAAAAAAATGAGTTGAATAATCTGTAAAGTCTCTCACTTTATCTTTATTTGATTCACTTCTCCAGATATTTTGAAAAGGAAAGCAATCTAAGAATATAAAGAAACTAACAGGTATAAAATATCATAAGAAACTTTTATTATAGATTAATGGAGTGGTCTTAATAAACGTTTGTCGAAAAAAGGCCACGATTTCACCCCAAGGAATGTGTTTTCTTTTCCCTATTTCCCAAAACATTCTTAATGTTAATTTTGAAAGTGATGTGGAAAGTATTAGACTAAGTCTCTTGTGAGAATGTTTTATTTTCTCTTGATTTCCTTTTAGATCTAGTTATGAAATTTGACTTTAATCATTATCTGGATTTGGACTTGAGGTTTATTTATTTATAAAATATGCTAATTATCTGCACATTTGGGGTGGATTTTATGGTTTGCTCTGTGATCAGCTTTATTTGTTCCCCTACATAAACATCATATAGAAAACCAATTAAGGTGTCAAATCTGATTAATGATCTCTATTGCTTTCCAGAAGAGCTTGTACACTGGTAGACATACATAAAATTTTATGATAATTTCATAGTATCTGATTTTTACAAAATAATGCCTAAATTAATAAAATTACTGTTTAAAATTCTCAAGTTTATGCATTTTAACATTATTTTGTCATTTTCTTCAGATTTTATCTTTTACAATCATGACATATATATACATATATATATACATATATATATGTTTTAGGCCATACCCAGTGACTCTTAGGGGTTACTCCTGGTTATGCTTTCAGAAATTGCTCCTGTCTTTGGGGGACCATAATGGGGCACTGGGAATGAGTCCAGGTTCATTCTGAATCAGGCCCATGTAAGGCAAAGGCCCTATTACTGTGCTATCACTCCAGCCCCACAATCATGATATTTTTACTAAAGAAATAAAAGATGGGAGCTAAAGTGATAGCATAGTGGGTAGGGCATTTGCCTTATACACAGCTGATCTGGGTTCAATCCCCAGCTTCCCAGACTGCATCCTGAGCCTACCAAGAGTCATTTTTGAGGACAGAGCCAAGAGCAAACCCTAAGTGCCCCTGGGCATGGTCCCTCTGTAATTAACACAGCAACAGTCAACTTGATTCTTTAGGATTCTTTTAAATTTTTATTTATTTAATATAGAAGTAAGCTTTAATTGGAAAACGTTAGACTGGAAGCAATCTCTCCTAAATCGATATTTTTATTTGTAAGTAAGCTTTTCATTTTTATAAAAAACAATATCTGCGTAGGTTTAAAAAATTCAAAGAATTGGAGTGGAGCATCAATTAGTCCAATAGGTATGGTGCTTGTTTGCCTTACATGCGGTTAGCCTGGGTCCCTTCCTTTGCATCCCGTGTGGTAGTCCTCAGGGAGTAATCCCTTAGCACAGAGCCAGGAGTAAGCTCTGAGCACCTGGTGTGGCCCCAAAACAAAAGAAACTCCCTATAAATTCAAAGAATAATGAAGAATGACTGGGACCTCAGTTGGGGCACAGTGATAAGGCATTTGCCTTTCATGCGTCTGACCTAGGACTGACTGTGGTTTGATTCCCCCAGCATCCTATACTGTCCCCCAAGTCAGGAACAATTTCTGAGCACATAGCCGGGAGTAACCTCTGCACGTCATTAGGTAGGCCCAAAATTAAAAAAAAAAAAAAGAAGAATGAAGAATGAAACATAAATTATGTTGTTAACACTTCCTCACATACCAAGTACTGCCTTAGGGGCTACTGTAATTATTTTAGCAGTGCCTTCTATTTTCAAATACTCAGACTTTCCAAACCTCACCTCATACTTTCAAATACTATATACTCACTTATTTTAAACACTTTTTGAGTCTATTTTTGATATATTGAAGTAAATGATAATCGAATCTACTTTTACTCCTTCATTTCCCTGATAGCTACTTCTGGAATTTTGGAGGTGGAGAGGATTTGGGCCATACTTGGTATTTTCAGAGCTGATCCCTGGCTTTGTGCTTAGGGATCACTCCTGGAAGTGGATGAGGGACCAGATATGTTGCTGGTGATTGAATTGGGTCTTCTGTATGCAAGATAAATACTTTTCCCCTGTAAGATCTCTCCTATCCTATTTTAAATCAATACCTGTGTGCCGTGGAAGAGTTGTTTGAAGCGAGATGATTTTATTTTCCTTGTTGTTTACAATATTTTTGAATAATGATTTTTATTTTTATATAGATTGTATTTGTGTAGTACGCACCTACTTCTCAGTTTTAAATTTAGTCTATTAATAGTTTAAATTTTCAAATCCGGAGACTTTTCTAAGCCTATGATCTCCTCCACTTTATGTATGTAATCTTTGCTCTTCTAACTCTAGCATATCTCTTTCTAGTGGGGCAATTCATTTCTCTCTTCTTTTCATTTTCTCCTTTGTTTTTGATAGTACATATTTTCAAAGAATAAAGATTTTGTGTCTAATATGCCTAAAATTCCTTTTTTATTTAAATGTTTTTGTTTTTACTTTTGGGCTACACCTGGCAATACTCGAGAATTTCTTCTGGTGATGAGTGGGACACCATATGGCATGTCAGGGATTGAGTCTGGATAGGCCACATGCTAGGCATGTGTACTCTCATTTTAGCCACATACATTTTTAAAAATGAACATTAATTATATCTCACATTATAGACTTCAGATGTTCATTCTTAAAAAGTGATGGCTATTCTTCAATATATTAAATTCTTCCCTGAAAGTCCAGTTCTGCCTTTCACTGTGATATTAGTTCCTTTCCTCTGATTTATTCAACTCTCATTCCTTTTCCTTATAATAACTAAATTAATCTCATTTTGTAAGTTTATTAAAATCATGGCTATATAATAAAAGTACATGTAACATAAGTACAAAATAAACATAAGTATGAAATGGAAATCTTGCTTTCGCTTATGTACCACTATGTGGGTCTGAAAACTTACTCTCTTGTTACCTGAGCACTGAAAATAGTAATTCCCTGAGCCAGTAGTGTGCCCCAAGTACCTCTGGGTATGGTTCAAAATCCAAAACTAAACAAACATTATATTGTTGTGAAATTGGATCATACCAATTTGGATTTTATATCTTCTTGTAAGTGATAATGCCAGCACCTCCCCAGGCATTCTGTCTGGAAAATTTTAGCATTTTCTGTATGTTTTTAATGCTCTGCAGTATTGATATGAACAGACATAATAAGGTGATGGGCTTTTCTATATGGATATTTTTTTCATAAACTTACCTTAAGTAAATACATTTTTAGATATTTGAAAAATGAAAAAAAATTCATATATGAAACATTTTAATATATTTACCTTACATGATATTTTACATTCATTTCAGTTTTGAAATCATTTGAGAAATGAAAAAGAGGACACAGAGTAGATTACAAAATGGCAGGTAGGGTGCCTGTCTTGTACATGACTGACTCGGGGTTCAGACCCCCACATCCCATATGGTTCCCTGAGCCCACCAGCAGTGATTCCTGTGTTCAGAGCCAGCACTGCCAGGTGTGTCTCTAAATAGAAACAAACAAAAAAATAGAAGGCATATGGAACATGTTTTAGAGGGTATGGCTTAGATATAGAATCAGTGGATTTTTCTAAAGCTCCCCAGCATTTACTATAACTTCTGGTATGTTACTCTCACTTTTTGCATTCATTTTGTTCTTTTGTGCTTATGATATTGAAACGCCCACTAGGATCAATTTAATGGGTTTCAAAGGCGATAAATATCAAAGGTCATCTTGCCATTTTTATCTAGAAATGCTCTCTAAATAGTTTAAGCCCTCTCTAAAAGTGCTAATTTAGATTATTTGGACTGTCCCTGCTTTACATCTTTATTTAAGATGGAAATGCTGATCCTTAACTTGCTTTCAAGTCTAAAGAGATATTTATCAAGTCCTCTGAACATTCTGAAAGAGCAGAGCAGTAGAAATAAAATACCCTTGTTACTCAAATACAACTCCCCTTGGTTTAAAAGGAAAGGTCAACTCTCCATGGACAGAATGAATGGTGGCAAATGCGGTGGAGATTTGAGTGTGACGGTAAATCACCCAGATCATGAAAAGGCCATGCACACAACTAACTCTTCCATAGAAACAGCTATTTCTTATTCCATCTCAGAGTATTTCAAATCCCGACTGCGCCAACGTAAACGACAATAAGAGAAAAATGAAATAAATAATGGAAACGAAACCCTGCTGTGTCAACAGGTGCAGATGCGTTCATTCCTTGGGGTGTTGGCTGCTCATTTCTTTGTTTGGACCGAAAATATACATTTATTTATTGGCAAGAGAAACATTGTCTGGGCTTCTGTGTGTCCTGAGTCCTTTAAATGAGACATTAGTCAGATGGGCGCTTATGAGTCATCAGATAGCTTCACGAGCCAGATACACAAATTATAAAGTCATTAGTCAGGAAGTAATGGGGAGAGAGGAAGTTGATCATCTTGGGAAACAGGGAGGCTACCTGGTGGGCAAAGGTGCTTTATTAAAATGAGTTTTCTCCCATGCGCTGATGGATGACCACTTCTGCTTTAAACTTGTGTGTATGTGTGTGTGTGTGTGTGTGTGTGTGTGTGTGTGCACACGCGAGTGCACATGCAGTTTCTGATTGCAATGCCATTCTCTTCTCTCTGTTCACTTGCCTGCTCATCCACTGTACCACTGGCTTATACATAAACAAGGTGCCCCTCTCTTCTGTTAGAAGAATGAGCTATATCTGAAATAAATGAGGAATCTAAAATAAATTATTGTTTTAATGATATCTTTAAGCACCATGATTACAAACATGTTTGTAGTTGGGTTTCGGTCATTAAAAAAAAAAAAAGAACAACCCTCTTCACCAGTGTAAACTTCCCACCACCAATGCTTCCTATCTCTCTCCTCCCCCATACCTGGCAGTGTTCAAGGGTCAGTCCTGGTTATGCACTCAGAAATCACTCCTGGCAGGTGTGGGGAACCATATGGGAAGCTGGGGATCGAACTTGGGTTCGATTTGTAAGGCAAATCCCCACCACTGTGCTATCTCTCTAGCCTGAAATCTGAAATAAATTCTAAAAAGTCTCCACATACCTTGTTTATTGCCATGGTTTTCCATCATTCATAGTGGGGCCCTTCTTTCCTAATTAGGGGATATAAAACTGAATTGCAGATGGTTTCATTGATTTCACTATGATTTGACTGATCTTTTGAGATGGACTTTGGGTCATCAATTTCAGTCTTAGGACAAGTTAGAAAGGACTTCATAGAAGAAGGAAATATGTTATCAGTGGCCCCTTGTATGCATTCTATATATATGCACTATTTGTGTCTTTAATCAGCCATTTATTTGAAAGATTCTCAGTTGAGTTTATTTATACCTTAGGACACCCCTCCCCCATGCACTGAGATGGGCAGATGTGAACTGAGTAATTTTGAGTGAGGAAACCATACCAACCTTTTTATACTATAGATTTTACACCATTTGAAGACCTTTGGTAGCAAATAGGGCCAAGTATGAACTAGTCTGTAGACGATTAAAGGCTCTATTGTCTATCTAATGGAAAAGTGCCTATTTGATTTCTTTTTTCTCTGATAAAAACTATTCTAATAGAATTTAAATATATTCTAACTCTTCCTAAGAAGTTCTTTTGTAAATCACTGAGACTCCTTCTTGGCTTTGTATAACAGCAAGCCAAGATCATTCACCCACAGTTTTCAGGAGAAACCACAGACTAGACATTCTGAGCCACACCAGATTCTTTTCTGGCCACCCTTTGTAGTAGGTGAGACCTGTTTCACCAAGTAACATTCCTAACACTGGATGGAAAAAGTGTAACAACCATTTTGCTTTTTTCATTTCTGGCCCAGTCCTCCAGTGAAATTGTACTTTGTCCTTTAACATGTGGAGATTTGAAAAGAAATCAGAATCACACATGTGTTTGTTAAAGCCATCACAATGAAATGCAGATCATTAAGCTTTGGCTAAACTCCAAATGTTGTTGACAATTAACTTCCAGTTATTATAGCCAAGCTAATGAGGAAAAAGTGCACTTTAGCAGATCAAGTTGTGTTTACAGGAAACAGAATGGACTTTTCAATACTGGAGGCATTTTTGTCTCAATTTTGTTTGTATGTTGCTTTTTTTTTCTTTTTTCCTCATGGAATAGTCACAGTGCAGGTTTCTGGAAGAGAATGATGATGCCGAATTATGTTAGTGCTAATGCACTCTCTGAAATACAGAACATTCCAAATTGCACGAAAGAAAAAAGTGTGGCTTTTTAATATTTGCAGGAAAAATAAATATATCCTGCACTTTGTTCATTGACCAGTAATGGTTGTCTTTAGGTTTTAGCATTTGACTTGTTAATGAATGATTTTACCACCCATCACTATGAAGTAGGTGGTATTTGGGAAACATCCCCCCTTTTATTCAGGGTAACTTAGGCAGGCTAAGTGCTTTAACTATAATCCTGAAGCAAGAGGGACTTATTTTTTGTTTGTTTATTTGTTTTATGGGCTACACCCAGCAATGTTCAGGGGTTATTCCTGACTCTGCACCCAGTAATCACTCTTGGCAGTTCTCAGGAGACCATATAAGATACCAAGTATCAAACCTGGATTGGCTGCATGTAAGGCATGTGGCTCTGCCTGCTGTACTATTGGTCTGGCCCCTGGAATTACATATATTTTATGGGACTGTAGTGTAAAAAAAAGCTGCATTTTTTCTGATCCTCCTTTTTTTTTGCTTTTCATTTCTTCCTGTTTCATTTTCTTTTCAGTCCCTATTCTATCTCTTTCTTCTTCCATTCCTTACCATTCTACTTCCTACCTCTTTTACTAAAATCTCATAGGACCAGTTAAAGCATTAGAACATGATGTTATGGGGTGACTCTGATTATAAAAGCTTAGATCACCTGCCCAGCCAAACTAAGCATGGCACAAGTGAAAGATACAGGTAGCACAGCTGCACCATAGCACAAGTGGAAGATGCACTTAGATTCCACCACAGTATCAATTGGTCCTGGAAATTGCAACTTTAAGAAAACAAAGACGCATTGAACAATGTGATTTTATTCAGCATTGTCAAAATTATTTATTTCTCATCAACCTCATAACAACATTGAACAAAATGATCATTTGAGGACCTGCCATACTAGCCAAGATACATTTCTCTTCTAGGGAGCCAGGTCTAGATAACTTTCTTAGAAAGTCAGATTCCAGAAAAGGACTTTTCAGATGGTGATTGGAAAGGTTGGTAGTAAGGACACTATAGAAAGATAAAAGTGTTCCTTTTCTTGATGAGAAGACTTTTTACCAATGTACTTAGCAAGGCCACAATGTAGGCGGTATTTAAGAGTGTGGCATGTGTTCTTTTCAGTTTGGGTTCAATAAGTAGATAAGAAGGTATTAATCGCTGTCAAGTGTATATGAGTTTTTTAATTTTTTTCAAGACTCTAGAATACATTTTGAAAACAGGAATTCATTTACATTTGGATGGTGGAAAGATGAGGGAGAAAAGCTGGGCAAGAAGTCCTAAAGATTTGCTTCATCATGGTCAAATTCCAAGGAAGTTACACAGAGTGAATTTGGACAGAGAAATAAAGGTACTCTAAGATCTCACTTCTGTATGGAATGCAAGTAAATTGAACCTATCATAGCAATGAATGCAAAGTTATTTTCAGGGTCAGACAGAAATTGAGGGATGTTGGTTGAAATGTACCAGATTTCATTTGTGCCAGAGAACTCAGTTCTGGAGAAAGTGATGTTGTGTGAGATGATGATGGCTAGCCACATTATATAGCACCCTCAAATTATTATTTATTGTTTGGGGACCACGTAATGCAGTGATCAGGGGTAACTCCCGGCTCTGCACTCAAGAATTACTCATGGTAGTATTCAGGGAGACCATATTGGATGCTGGTGATTAAACCTGGATAGGAAGGCTACATGCAAGACAAGCACACCACATGCTGTGGTATTGCTCCAACCACAGTCACATTAAAATTCTAAGGGCCTAGAGAGATAGCACAGCGGTGTTTGCCTTGCAAGCAGCTGATCCAGGACCAAAGGTGGTTGGATCGAATCCCGGTGTCCCATATGGGAGGGAAGGAAGGTAGGAAGGAAGGAAGGAAGGAAGGAAGGAAGGAAGGAAGGAAGGAAGGAAGAAGGAAGGAAGGAAGGAAGGAAGGAAGGGTGGAAGGGAGGGAGGGAGGATGGGAGGGAGGGAGGGAGGGAGGGAAAGAAAATTCTAAGAGGATATTTTTTTTCTGTCTTGATTCTCTTTTAGGTCCATATGGTGATACTGAGTGATACTGGTGATACTGAGGGTTTATTTATGACTCAGTACTTAGGATCAGTCCTGGTGGGCTCAGGAGGCTCATGCCGGTATGGTAATTGAACATGGTTCAATCATATGGAGATTGAATTTAGTTGGCTATGTGCAGGATAGGCTTTAAAATATTTTTTATTGCTATAATGTTGACTTCAAGTGAGTATCATTATAGTTAGCATCTATGTGTATTACAGTTTGTTCACCACAAAGTTCTAATTTCTGCTCTTACCATATTTGGTCTCTGGTACCCATTTTTTCATTATCTGATTAGTCTAAAAGTTTGTTTCTGTTCTTTTTTTTAATACCTTCACTCACATAGTAGTGCAATTGTATAATCTGTCTTTCTCCATCTGACTTATGTCACTAAACTTTACAGTACCTCGAAGGTAAACCTTAAGTATTGTCACTACACAGCAAAATAAATATGAGAGTTCAGGAGCGTGTAAATTAGCATCACATGGCAATCATTTTACAATGAATATATACTTGAACATGAAGGTGTGCTTTGTAAATACATACAATTTTTATTTTTAATAAATCTAAAAAATTTTTGATTTTCCTCATTTTTCTACTTTTTTTTGGGGGGGGCACACCTAGTGGTGCTCAAGGATTACTTCTGGTTTTGTCTGCTCTCAAGAATCACTCATGGTGGCGCCCAGGCAATCATATGCGGTTGTTGCAGATGGAAGTGGCCAAAATGAGCCTGCTGTTCACTTTATAAATGCTCCTCCCAAACTATTTCTTTCATGCTTTCTTCTTTTTTTTTTTTTTGATTTTGGGGCCACACCCAGTGATGCTCAAGGGTTACTCCTGACTATGCAGTCAGAAATCGCTCCTAGCTTGGGGGGGCAAATGGGACGCCAGGGGATCGAACAGTGGTCAGTCCTAGGTTAGCTACATGCAAGGCAGATGCACCACAGCTTGCAACACTGCTCCAGCCTCTCCCTCCAAATTATTTCTTAACATTTGTGTCATACCCAAATTTTGCAAGATTGCTTGTAACTCCCACTGTGCTGGTCTTTCTTTGCCTCTGTTGACATCTTCCTAACCACCATTTATAGGAGAGGGGGAATAGACTGTTTTCAATGCTGGTTTAACCATGAAGAAAATAGGATATTTGCTGTTGATTAGTCATTATAGTTGAAGAACTTGTTTACCTTTTTTCCCGAAACTTAATTTCTCATCTCTACAACTGAGGTTTAATGCTTTCTTGTAAGTGTAGCACAGGCAGACCTGTACTCCTCTCTTTGCAATTGGCCCTGTTGGGAAAGCTGCACAAAGGAAAAGCTTTGTTTGTTTTCTATAGCAAACAGCTAGAGTGCTTACTTGAGCCCCCCTAGAGTCTCTGCCTTGCATTATTGGAGTTTCTCTAGCAGAACAATGTGCAGTGTATCTTTCAGTGGCCTTGAAGTGTGCATATTTATAAAATAGACAAGCAAAGTGTTTGTAAAACTCTAAAAGTGATTTATGAAACCCCTAGCACCTAGTGTGTGTTTCTGGAGCTGTAGTTACCTGCATAAGAGATGCCAAGGTCTATTTGTTCCATCCATTTCTGTATAGATGAGTCTCTGTTTTCCTGTTTTTATTGTTTTTGTTTATTTGTGTCTTTCAGCATTGAGTTAGAACTTCACTTTTGCTGCTTGATTCAGGAATTATTGCAAATTAAATTGCCAGCACCTCATTGGAAACAGCAGAGTGGATTTATTGTCTCTGATTTGAAATCTAGATCTTTGGGAAGAGACAAATACCATCTTAACCATTAGAAATGAGCTAAATAGGTTTTATGGTAAAAGCAGTGAGAGGATAAATGATGATGCTTTATTTTCCACATACAGAGATGACCTCTTGTACTTTTCAGGGACACACACATATCACAATTAAGCTACTCACCCATGCAAATATGGATATGGGACATATCTTACTGCTCTTTTTTTCCCTAAGGCTTTCTCAAATGTGTTAAGTAATATAACTACTTTTGAAGAACTAGAAAAGGACATTGCCCCATGGGTTTCTTTGCAATAGATGACATCTGAAAAAGTTTGTGATCTCAAGAACAGGCCATGAACTTGATTTATTAAAGCTCTTAACCGATTTAAAAAAAAATCCCTCATTTTTCCATTGGATTTCCCCCATTACTGTTTTGAGCAAAGTAAAGCTTCAGAGCAAGAAATAGCCATTTTCCATAAGGAGTTGATTTTTTTCCTGCTGTATAGACTTCATTTATGCCTCATTTCTCCAAAAGAAACATATTTACCATAAAGATAGGTGGTAAGTCCTGGCATAGAATGTATGAACTTGCTGATTAATGTTCCCCATCAAAGCCATTGTCAACTACTGTAGGGGTCTAGTTCTAATTATAGGAGGAATAAGAATTTTGAAAGAATATTTGTCTGGGTTTTCTCAGAGGGGTCAAATTGCGCTAACAGTTTCATTAGTCAATTATGTCCCTACGAATTAGAAAAATCAGCCAATGGATTTAAATCAGAGAGAAAGTGCCAGTCTTTAATTGACATTAAAAAATGGGATAAACAGTATATTATACTTAATTCACATAAAGAGAATGAGACACTATTTTCATATATAAAATTTTATTTGGAATATTACTCGATTACTCTATGGTTAAATCTATTTAGAAACCAGTGATATATAGGAAAACTCATTTACTGGTTCTGCATAAAATTTGCACCTAAATTAGTGGCTTCAAGGGACAATCACTGATCATGTTTCAGTTCCTGTGGTTCAAGGCATCTGAGTGCAGCTTAGCAGCTGCCTTTGTCTGGGGATCTCTCCTGTATTTGCAGTGAAGCTGTTGTCTGGGGCTATTGTCTTATTTGAAAGCTCAGCAGAAGGATGTTCCTCCTCCAGGCTCACTCCAGTGATCCTTGGAGGATGGTTTGGATCCAGAGCCTCCATTTATTTCTCCCTGGATCCCTGCCAGAGAAGTCCTCAGTTCCTTACCACAGGAGTCTCTCCTCAGGTATCTTTCCACATGGCAGCTGACCTCCATCATAACAAACACCTGAGTATACAAGAGAGAATGAGCAAGACAGAAGATAGACATTTTCAAATCTGAATTTGGAAATAACACTCATGACTAAGAGAAATAGTGTGGATTGGCATGGAGAGGTGGAACTAGCCATGTTTAGAGACATCTGAGGCACTGTCTATCACTGTTGTGATCACTTCCCTGAATTAGTCACAAGCACATGTTGAACATGTTTAAGGTGAATTGTTGTACACAATCTAAAATTCCCTCATTTTTACATGCCCTTATTTAGTTTTGGGATTTTTTTCCTTGTCTGTGTGTGTGGCTTTCATTCTTTGTATGGCTTTCCCATTCCCATCAAATTCAGTACTGATTTGAATAGCTGAACAAGCTGGAGTATGGTCTTCATAGTTCTCTATTTTTCTATCATTTTATTCTAAGCACTTTCCGGTCATATTTGTGTATCCACTGTCATGAAAGTAGTTGGCAATGGTGTAGTGAGGCCTAAAGTTTCAGACTGCTCATTTCCTACTTTCAAACTACCATAGAAATGCCCAACAGTTTTGGAGGGAGGGAGGTGCCAGTGTACTTTCTGATCACTTGAGCCCAACAAAAATCACATTGATGAGTCATGCTTAAATCCTTAGACAGAATTTAAAGATATATGTTTAAAGTTCACTACTCAGATGACAGACCGAAAATAGGCAATTTACTTCGGTGTACAATCTTGTGAACTAAAGAAATATTCAGGAAATATAAATGAAGGTTCTATATATGAAGTTTTTGATCCCCCCACCTTAATTTGGCTCTTGAGTGTCATAAGAAAATGCAATTTCTTCACTATCTTGAGCTTTATCTCCTTTCTCCCCTATTCATTGCTGCATTATTTAGAGCACCTAAAACCTGAACACAATAGATTTAAATGAATGAGAAGTGATGGAAAAAAAAGAATATGTATATATGCATGAAACATGACATCATGTTGCATGTCAACTTTTTGTCAATAAAGCTATAAAGAGATCATTTCAAAACTAAGTCATAAATGTATGAATCTTTCTACTTTTTCTGCGTTGTTCTTGCCCAGTATCAAGATGCTGGGTAGTTAATTTGATTGACTGCATCTCATTTTGCAGAAGTGGGAGATGAAGGTTTTACTATGGTCACGAGATATGAGATATAGTGGATGAAGGAATTAGAATGGTATGTTCTATGATTCATCATGTTTATTTTCTTGCTGAGAAGTAATACTTCCGTCAGGAAAAAGACCTTTATCTTTTTCTAAATGGGTGATGTAGTATACCAGTTTAGCTTATTAGATTAATACAAACATACTCTACAATTATGGATTTAATTCATCTAATTTTTCTAGCCTTGTTCCTATGCCACAGGTTTTGGGATTAAGATACAAACTCTATTTCTGACTTTCTGAAATTGCCATTCCCTTAAGTAATCTTTCTTATATACAATGCCATCTTTTTTATATAGTCTATAAAATTAGAGTAACCCACAGCTGAGAAGAATGCTGTGGAAAACAAGAGTAACAGACTATTATTGCTTATAAGATAGTACTTCTCTTGCTTTAAATTCCTTTAATTTTTTTTGGGGGGGGCACACCGTGCAGTACTCAGGGGTTACTCCTGGCTATCTGCTCAGAAATAGCTCCTGGCAGGAAAAGAGGACCATATGGAATTCGAACCAACCACCTTAGGTCCTGGATCAACTGCTTGCAAGACCAACGCCGCTGTACTATCTCTCCGGCCACAATTTCTTTTCATTTTTTGAAGGGGCATTTGAGCCACATATGTTCTCAAGGCTTTCTCCTGGCTCTATGTTTAGGGATCACTCTTGGTGTCATACAGGATGCCATATATGGTAGCAGAGATTCAATTCAGAGCTGACCTCATGCAAAGCCACTTCCTTACCTGTGAATTATCTCTCCAACTTGCTTTTACTTTTGTTTTTAAAATTCCTCTGTGTTCAAGTGCTTTTAGAAATGATCTTCTATGCTTCACTCAGGGCTTTTAAAAATACTTCTAACAATACCAACCCTTTAAAACAATTTAAAAGGCCATGATTCTCTGACTAATATGTCCACAGTGTTGTACAATTATTGTTACTGCCTAATTCTAGATCAGTGATTTCCAACTATCATCCCACACACCCACAGACAGACAATATTGGTTGGATGAAATTTCCTGTTTGTTTGTTAAAAAGTTATTAATGTTTAACACATGTTCTGCTTGGAGCTAGTAGCTAAAAACAGCAGTGTATTGTCCATGACACATTTATTAATGCCAGTGTGATATATACATGGTTTTTCCAGGTGTGTAATGTGCCAGTTCACCTGTAGGCTACATGTCTAAGTCATATTCTTAAGTGTTTTACTGCTCCTAACTGTTCTTCAATTTGTGTGTATTCTTTAGTAGTATGATGATGTTCTTTTGGAAAGTAACTTAATTCTTGTGATGTTTAATGCTATAAAATGAGAAAGCTTGCAAAATGGGGACAGAAAAGGATGAGTCACAGAGTCCTTTAACTTTCTTTAAAAGTGAGAACAGGGGACCAGAGAACAGGGGACAGTTTATTGCATGTGTGACCTGGATTTTTATCCCTGGCACCACACATGATTTGCAAGAGTTCTTCCAGGAGTGATCTCTGAGAAGAGAGCCAGAAGGAAGTCTTGAACACCATTGGGAATGACCTTAAATTTTGCAAAAAACAACAAAAGAGGTAATAACAGAAGCAAAGTGTTGGTAACCTGCTAGAAGCCAAGTTGGAGATTTTCAAGTGTAGAAGTCACATTAAAATGTGTCATTACTCAGAAACCAAGAAAAGATGCTTCCTGAGGCATCGGATCAGAGTGCCCCTTTGCTTTGATGCATTACAAACACTGGCTGTCAATTCTCTGTGCTCCTAAGATGCCAGAGAGCCTGAAATTCTACCAAACAATGCTGAATCTCTTCCATGCATAGTAGTTATTTGTTTCTGAAACATTATGATCTTACAGTTAAGCCACTTAGTATTTAAGAAAAATTCCACAACCTGATGAAAAGTCAAAAAAATCCAGTATAAAAGATGATAATTCGGAGCCCGAGCCATAGCGCAGTGAGTGCTGCGGTAGGAGGTTTACCTTAAATGCTGCTGAACCAGGGTGGACCTGGGTTCAATCCTCAACGTCCCCTATGGTCCCCCAAGCCTAGAGCAATTTCTGAGCACATAACCAGGAGTAACCCCTGAGCGTCACTGGTGTGGCCCAAAAACCAAAACCAAAACCTAAACCAAACAAGCTGCTTGATTACAGCTTCAGGTGTTAGATTTAGCTGCCCTTCAAATATCTAAAATGAGAAACAAAACAAAACAAATACAACCTATCCACTGAGGGTGATAAATGTGTCAAGTCTTGCATTCTTAGAGGTTTCCTGGGCAAATCGCCTCCTCAGGTAACTCAGATACCTGAAACACTACCATTTTAAGATAATACTATTCCAAGGAGAATTATAAACATGGCCACAAATATGAATAAACAAGTTATAGACCAGTCAGTATGAATTAGTGAGTTAGTCTCCTTTGCTTTTTGAAGTGGAATAAAGCTGAAGACTATTGGGGTCCCTTGTTTGTTATTGTGTCCTATCGGGTTGGACAAACAGCTGATCCAGAGAGCACTATGTAGTGCTTTTGATGAATAGTTCCCAGGACAAAGACCAGGGGCACATATGTGTGAGTGGTCACAGATACAGTTTTGAGCAGAAACGCACCTTTCATTTATTGTGAAAATATAGAAATCAAGGGCAAGATTAGGATCAGCTTTGTAGGAAGACAAACCACATGGTCCATTAAGAGAGAGAAAAGTGGGAAGAAGGCCAAAAAGTTCATTCATTAATCAGGTTTCACTGAAACTGACCTCTGCTTTCTTCCTCCCTCTTCTGACATCTCATTTCTGCTAATATTCTTTAATATAGTTTATTACAATTAAAACAATTTATCCTTTATTGACAATTCTCCTTTCTTTTTTCTGCAATTTCTCCACTTCCTTTTTCTTCTCTGTATTAAGGCTGTCAAGAGCTAGAATCAGGTTTGTTCTTGACATTTTATTTGTGTAACTGTATCCCAACCACACAATAAAGGAAACTTATATTCATCTTTGGTATCAGAAACAGTCTAACACAAGATTGGTTAAATAATATGCAGACCTATCTCTCTTGGAGAAAATAAATTAGAAAGTCAAGAAAAATCATGCATCATTGTTGATTTCATGGCAAATGATATATTTTTATTTTACAAAATGGCACCACAATATGATGCACAACATTTAGTCAATAGTTGTTACATGTCCTTTAGGTTAATTTTTGTGCAAAATAAAAATCTAAGGTGCTACACTTGAATAACTGGTTATGATTATATTGCATGACCGTTATGGTGAGTTTTACTTTTTTTCTTTGTACTTTCTCTAGCATCAAAATTTCAACAATGTATTCATCTTTGGAATCAGACAAAGGATCAATAATTATAGTTATCAAGTGTATGCTAGTGGAATATGACCCTGGAGAAGCCTGCCTATAATTTTGCTGATATGGTGATCTCTGACTTGGCCTCCAGGGAATAGTCGACCATATTTGGATGCAGTTTTGGCTTTCCCGGGAGGTGCTCTGGCATCTATGGACCAGAGGGCTGGAATGCTACCGAACATCCTAAGATGCTCAGGCCTGGCCTCCCAAATAGAATTATCCAGCCCAAAAGGGCATGAGTGCTCATAAGAAATCTATTCCATGGACTTGTTGAATGTTTTCAGTCAAATCTTTGGATGCTCTCAGTGGAAGAGGTCAAATCATTGGGGCTGTCTTCAGTGGGTGGAGAGCATTCATTTACTTGCAAGCAACATGATTCCAACCTAATTATCTAAAGGTTTCAGATGAGGAAATCAAGCAGTTTTCCACCCCTCCACCTACTCTCCACACGGTGCTTTTTATGTAGAGGCCTGTGTCTAGAAGAAAGAGAGGAAATGGGCTAATATACTGGGAGTTGGAATTGACACCAATTTAGGTCACAGAGTACTGGGGAAAAAAAAAAAAAAAAAAAAAAAAAAGATAATTGCCAGGGAGAGCTACTTTACTCTGATCCTGCAGCTTGAAAGCTCTCCACTGAGGGAATAGCGCCACCTACTGAAACGTGCCGTGGTTGGCCAGGTTTTCATTTCTGCAGGTTTCTTTGCAGGTTTTCTTTGTTTCATTTTTGATCTTGCTCATCTTCTCAAGAAGTAGCTGGCAGAACTTTAAATAATATTTAGTTATTATTGGATCAAGATGTAAGTAGAGGCAGCTGTGAGCAATTGGATGCCAGCTCCTAAGAGCAGAAAACTACATTCTACTCAAAGATCTCCAATGGATTAATAGAGATCTTCCATTAAAACAAGTCAATCTCTAGGTTGAATGCTATCTTGAAAGCATTTTAATCAAGATAACCAGAAAGATGAAAAAAATATAGTAAGTGAACCCAAGTCCCAATCTTAGTAGCTTAAGAATCCATAACGTTTGTACAATAAAACTGTCAACATTCCATCCCCTTATCTAGAATTTCAGCTTTGCTCTTGATTTTATATCTATTTAAATGCTAATTTAAACTACCTTTTGCCCAAATATCTAAAGCAATTTTTGCAGTGTTCTGCGTACATTTTGAGATCTCTGTTTAATTATAATAGTGTTTTAGGTAACTCGAAAATGACTATGAATTACTTTTTGATTTGGATGGGTCAGATAATTGGTTTCCATGGTGAATCTCTTTATCGGGAGCAGAAAGTTTGTCTCATAAAATTATATGCCTCTGTGTAATATGTTAATTCTTGCTCCTAATCAAACATTTAATTACATAATGAGCTTGGAATAGTTTGTAACCTGAATCTAAAAGCTCATTCATATAAGATTCAAAATGGTTTGTATCAGAAACACCTAAGACTTTGTAGTATTTGGTTTCAGTTTCAGCCATATATTCAAACAGTATAAAACAGAATATGTGACAGTTTTCAAGACCAGAAAAGATGATTCTTTTTTTTTTCTTGTGCCTTAACTAAACATGGGTTTCAAAGTCAGTTTGATCATACTGACAGTTCAGTGGTGACTGCTATGAAAAAGTCTAAAACTAAGGGAACCCCACCCGCCTCTTCCTGTGTAACAGACTTGGAAGTTGGAAGGCAGGTGGTTAGATCATAGCCACTGTGACTCAGAGAAGAAGGTACAAAGCCCTAGTCATTTTCTAATTCTTTATTTTCTGATATGAGCACATTGTTCCTTTCCTGCAGACAGTTTTATGCTCTCCTCCCCTAGAAGTGAACAGTCTGTACAACCTACATTTTGTTTTGAAATTTTGTTTGGGAGCAACACCCAGCAGTATTCAGGGCTTTCTCCTGGCTCTGCACTCTTTGCTCAGGGCTTGGGGAACCATATGTCAGGAATCAAACATGACTTACCCAAAACCTTGTTTAGCCACATGCAAGGCAAGCACCTTTCCCTTGTATGTGTTGTAGTATCACTCTGGCCTTATACACCTTTAAGAGATGATGGTTGGGTTAGAGTGATAACTTTTGGGGCCAGAGTGAATGCTTAGCATACAGGAAGTCAAAATTTGATTCCCTGAATGTGTAGACACCTGCCTTCCTCCCAGAACCACAGGCTGTGGTTCCCCAAAGAGAGACTGGAGTAGTCTCTGTGGAAGGCTGACCTTCTCCAAAAATAATGATTAAATAAAAACATAAAGAAGAGGAACCAGAGTGATAGTCCAGAGGGTGGGGTGTTTGTTTTACATGCAGTCAATTCAGATTTTATTCTATGCACCCCATATGGTTCTCCAAGCCCACTAGAAGTGATCTCTGGGCACAAAGCTAGGAGTAAGCCTTGAGCATGGCAGGTGAGTTCCCAAAACAAACAAAGGAACAGGTCTTATTAGGCACTATTATGTAAGATGACAAAAAGGCCTTGATCTGGATTCTGAGGAAACATAGTGAATCATATTCAAGGATGATGGGAAATGTTAATGTATATGTTAGTGTCTGAATTGTTCTTTTCCTAGATAGTGTCATTTTTTCCCGAGAGGGTTTATACTCAAGACTAGGATGATATCCCTCAGTTCCAACTAACCTTCCCATTTTCCATTAAACATGTTTGATAATGTTTGGTTTTGGGATGTCTGTTATACTTTTAGTCTACCTGAACTTTATTACTGTTCTGAGAAAAACATTAAGTCTTTTAAAGAACTGAATTCTCCTTGGTTGGTCTTTGTGATTTGTTTAGAATTCCATGGACTTCTGAGACCTGCGTTCTTAATAGTCAAGTAGGTGACTTCTTGAAAGTCACATCTAACAGGAGTATTGCAGGTGCCTTTGGTGAGAATGAACATTTTTTTGAACTCAAGTCTTAGAGGAAATAATAATTTCTGCTACAGGGGTGTCATGTTAATGTTGGCATGTGAGTTAGAGATTTTTCTTCTTCTCTTGTGTTTTCTTTTCACTTGCACTTCGAAAAGTCTAGTATGCGTTAATGTTGCTTTGTGCTTAAGCATTATGGCTTAAATTATATTCCCCTAAACGACTGTGTTGACCCTTCCCCCAGCACCTTAGAATAAGCTATTGCTTGGAAAGAGTGTTATGGCAATGAGGAATGATGAGGGATGATGCAGTAGGAAAGAACCATCACCAATTATCACTAGTATCTTCATAAAAAAGTGGAAATTTTCACCCAGAGATGCATAGGGAGAACATATATGATCATTGGAGTTTCTTCCCAGAAGCTTAGAAAATTCAAGAAGCTGGTGAAAGATTTGAGACAGATAGAATCTCTCCTGGGGATCACTAGGATAGAACTTGTCTTCCTGAGATCCAGAGATCCTGTGATCCTAAGCTTCTGAGTGAATGATCTGTGGAACAATTTGCATCTATAACCTATTCCACCTTGTTATTTAGTCCTTGAGAAATGAATTCACTGGCCATATGGACTTCTTTATCTCCCATGGGATTTCACAAACCTTTCTGAATATCTCATAAACACTCAAAAGCTCATCTGGACCCCTTGACTCTAATCAGTGAGCCTAGAACCATAGGCTAGATGAAGAACTGGACAACAATGGACTGGGACAGCAGCTGTGCTACTATGGACAGAGTCACCAATGTCACCAATACCCCAGAAGGTACCTGAAAACCCTTGTTGCTCCAAAAATATTGTTCCTAACCACACCCCTCAGAGACTCCTCAAATCATGTAGGCCTTTTTCAACTCAATACATATGATTTCTTCCCCAGCATCTTTTAGAAGGAGGATGTTTTAAAGGCAGAAAGAACACAGAAACTTTCTGAAAGAACTCAGTGTCCTTTTCTTGTTGGCAGGGTGGCTCAGACACTGACCCTTCTTCCTGCTGCTCCCAGTGCCCATCTCTTGGACATAGGGCAGGGCATGGCTTAAAGCCTGGGCACAGCACTGCCCTCTAGGAACATGAAGACACAAGGTGGGAGACTACTGGATTCCAGGTGTTTCAGGGCATGCAGATTCTGGAGAGGATACCTTCTCTACACTTTTTTCTTAAGGGATTCAGAGTTTGGAATCTGTGAAGACTAAAATATTATCTCTAACAACTTTAAATAGGCTGGTCAACAACAGTGTGAGCCACACAGGCTGGCAGGTGGTATGTCAGAGCAAATGTCCTTGAGAAACATTTCTTCTTTGTGTGACTTTTCAGGTGGAGCCAGGCAAAGTGTCTTTGCTGTCATGTGTGAGCGATGTTGCTGGTCCGTTGCTATGGCAACTGGGCAGCAGAACAGGCTATCACTATAAGGAGTGTGCTCTCTGTGGGTTGGGGTAGGCTGCTTCTCAGTGGAACCTTCCTGGTCATTGGTTCTTGTAGTCCCTGTCTAGGTTGAAATGGGAGGAGAAAGCTTTTGCTTTGTCCTCTATGGTCAGACTCTTCCAGATAACTTTACAGTTCAATGGGGGATCAAGACAAGTCTCACTGTTGCTGTCAGTATGCTTTATAATAACAGTCTTGGTATAAGCCATGGTTCCAGACTAGTAATGAGCAATTTCTAAATAAATGTGCTTCAGTTTAATCTGCTTCTGCTGAACCCAGTAGGTTATCCAACTGGAAAACTGCTGGGTGATGGAATGAAAATTAAAATTCCAGTTACCATAATGACACTTAGAGTCGGGTATGTGGAAGCACTTGTGATAACCACGTGGGAATTTGTAATAAGTTAACTCCCTTTGAAGCCATTAAGGCTTGAGGAAATATCACATACAGGAGACTTTGAAGTCAGGGAATTATTTGGGGTACAAGTCCAAATCTTTTTTTTGGGGGGGGGAACTCCAGGTGGCACTCAGGGGTTAGTCCTGGCTCTGTACTCAGCAATCATTCCTGGAAGGCTTGGGGAACCATATGAGGTGCTGGGAATTGAACCCAGCTCTTTTACGGGCCTGTCACATTCAAAGCAATTGCCCTACTGCTGTGCTATCTCTCTGGCCCTACAAGTCCAAATCGTAACTTGCCAAACTATGAATTCAAGGGTACAATTCCTTTCACTAAGCTACAATATGTTCATATTTTGGGTTGGAGAAATAATACAGTGAGTAAGGTACTGGATCGCACATGACTGATCTGGATTCAGATAATCCCCCAAAGATAGTACAGCCAACCTTCTACCTTCTAGGTTTTCTCTCCTTTAACATAGTTTTTTTTTTTTTTTTTGCAATGAATAAGTCTGCTTATTTCAACTTGGAAAACTTGGAATTTTGTAGAGTTATCCTAATAACTTTTTGTAGATTTCTTTTTACAAAAAAATTCACATTTTTCAAAGTTATCCTAATAAGTAGAGCAGCTTTTCCTTTTTATTTTTATTATTTTGAGGGACGATGATCAGGAGTTACTCCTGATTCTTCATTAAGGAATTACTCCTGTCTATGCTTGAGGAAACCATCAGGAATAGAACCTGGGTCAGCAGTGTTGGAGGCAGACACCCTATCTGCTGTACTATCACTCTGACCTTCATAAGAGAACCTTTCCTAATTGGTGGAATGCAACATTAATTTACAAGGTGAGAATACAGTGCTACTTTATGAACCAAGATTTAACACTTTTTCCTTTTTGAGTTTTCAGAGGAAATGTAACAGGGAATGTGTTTTCCTGAATGAAGTGGCAAATGTCCAGCATCCTTGGAAACATCTTTAGTTCTTGGTGGAACGTGGAGGACACAAGAATAGAAATTCTAACCTGATTAGCATGGTTGGAAGCTACTTTGATGGTTCCTCCTTAACAAACCAATATCATCTAGATCCTGTGTTGGTTGATCCCCTGACATCTCTCCCCATACAGGAAAGATATGATATGTCTTGTCCTTATCACCAGAAGGAAGTGTGTGTATCCTTGGATGCAGCATGGGGGTGAGACTAAGTTGGATTTGGCCCTTTCAAAAGACACTAATACCATTCATAGGACTCCAACCCTATCAATATCTGATTACTTTCCAAAGAACCCTTATCCATGTAATATTACACTAGGGATTCCACTAGAACAAGGAGCACAGATGTTCAGTACATAACAGGGTGTCCTAACTGGTGATGGAGAATTTCCAACCTCTGAGTCATTTTTCTGCCAATCTCCAAGTCCTGTAAAATTCATGTCAGTTCTGAATTTAGCCCGTTTTGGATTCCTGGAGGAAGAATGAAGTAGAAATAAGAAGAAATCAGGGTAATTTTTTCTATCTGTTCTATAAAACAGCAAACAGAGAAGGAGGCTATGTCTTAGAAAACAAGGGGACAAGAACTCACCAATCTATTCTCTTACCCTGGAATCACAGTTAGATTGAAGTCTCCTTGGCAGCTGGTGACCTGTAGGACTGAGTTCTCACCAGTGACATGTGGACAGAAGTTATGTCCCCATAAGCCAAGCCTGGCCAATGATATCTACCATTCTCTCTAATGGATATCCAAATGCACAAGGATCCAAGTCCCTCAGTATGATGGAGCCCCTCACTGAGATTATGGAAGCCTTGATTCTCTATTTGCTGCTTAATGCACAGACACCCCATCAGGAAGCTAAACCATGGGCTATTTTTTGATCAGCAAAGTCAACCTTTATCTCATTAAACTTCTAACATGTTAAGTTAAAGAAAACGTTTTAAAAAGATAGTAATCCTAGCACCATTAATAAAACACGAACTAAATAAAGGCAAACCCAGAGGCCCCTCTCTCTGGGACCACCTTAAAATATAACTAGAATTTGAATCCAGTTGAGGTACATGAGACCAGCAGGAGCTGATTTAGGCAATGGCCAGAGTTTGAATTCAAAATGCGTCAGTTTCAATCAAGCTGAGGTAATTTTATTCAGGTGTAACATATATTATAAAATACATTCATTTTGTTGTACAACTTGATTTACTTGACAAATGTATACACTTGTATAATAATGCTACAATCAAAGCATGATTTTATTAGCTCCCCAAATATGACTAAAGCCAAATTATAAAGGGGCATTAATGTGGATTCCAAATGTGCTATTGTTTATATTTGCACAAAAGCTTACCTTGGAACCTCTATCTGGGTGTTTTCTAGGATGGGTTGCAGGGGTCTCAAACTCGCGGCCTACTTGTGGCCCTGCCCTAGATGAATCTTTTTTTGTTTTGTTTTGTTTTGTTTTAGTTGTTTGGGTCACACACCCCCATGTTCAAGGCTTACTATTGACTTTGCACTCAAGGATCACCCCGACTTTGCCTCCTGCGGCTCCCCAGGTAAATTGAGTTTGAGGCTCCTGGGTTAAAGAATATTTATATCTCAGGCAGACATTTCAGTGATTTTTAGCTTCTGAAGCTCAGTATGAAGATTCATACATTCACATATTATCCTAAATGCTAAGTGATATGTGTGTTTGGAATATGACTGCAAAGTGAGGAATACAATGTTTTGGTGCGTGTTATGTTTTCTTTTTAGCCTATCTCTCTTTGGTTGCGCATTTCAGGAGCCAACGTGAATTCCCTTCCAAGTTGTGATCTAAATTTGTTAAATTGCCTTCAGATCCACATTATACATGGAACACAATAGAAAAAGCTCAGTACTTCAGTTTCAAATAGTTTTGGGGGACTCTATAATAATTATTTCATAGAAAGCTGGGGGATGGGCAGCTTTTGTTGAGAGCATTTTTTGTTGTTATTGTTGCTAGTCAGATGGATATTTGCCATTGTTGCTGGCAGGTTAATGGCTCTTTTGGAGTCTTTCAAATTCATGATTTAGTCACATTTTTAAGATCTTTGTGGGATGGCTGGAAGGAGAAATTAGACTTTGTAACTATGCAGGAAATTGACCTGGTAAACACATTAGAGATGTATTATCCTCTGTTGCTCCCTAAATAGCACCCAAAGAATGTACTGTTCATGGCCTTTACTGAATATAGCAGTAGTAGGAGAATTGAAACAGAAAGTTTCAACTTGCAGTGTGTTGAATACCCTTAGAGAAGACCTTACATAGAATATACCAGCTGCTTCTGTGAAGATAAGCCTTGTATGCGTGCATGGGGAAAGAGATTATTGAGCCCAGCTATCAAATAGGGTAAATGCTTATTTATTTATTTATTTATTTATTTAATCATTGGTTTTGTGCCACATCCAGCAGCACTCAGGGATTACTCTTGGCTTTATGCTCAAAAATTATTCCTGACAGGCTCTAAGGACCATATAGAATACAAGGGATCAAATCTGGGTCAGCCACATGTAAGGCAAATGGCTTACATGATGTGCTATCAATCCAGCCCCATGATATTACTTATTAAATGAATAATTAAGTAAGTGGTTACTAGAAATATTACTTATTCTCATCTTTCATTTTATCTTAATGTATATGAATTTTTTCTCCTATGTGTATTTCTATGTATGTGTGTGTGTGTGTGTGTGTGTGTGTGTGTGTGTGTGTGTGTGTGTGTGTGAAGGGAGAGGACAAATGAGAGATAATTCTTATACCAGTAAAATAGAGCCAGTATTCCAAACAGTTTTCTCTTAGGTATTTTCTTCTTATTTTAAGAGGACGATTCTGTGTAAAGAAGTAATAAAATTGGACTTGGATTGCCAGTGAACTCAATCATTAATGAAGAACTTTTAAAAAGATTAAGGAAGAGCTGAAGCAAAGAAACATTGCAGATGCTTACTCACCTATATGAGTTAAGATGAATTATTATGCTGTAGGAACAAGCATTCCCCAAATGTGAGCAACCAACAATAATGTGAATTTTTTTTTCTTACTTCTATCATTCCCCCACTGGGGAGCTCTGATTCTTGCTATATTCTTTATTTGAAACCTGAATTTCGGCAGGCTTCTCCACATGGAATTTCTCAGTCATGTTAACAAGGAATATGGTTCCTTCCGAGCTTCAGAAAAATAGAAAAACATAACAACTTTCTTCAGTTTTATTGGTCAGAATGTGTCTTATATCCAAGACTTAATTTTAAGAGACAGAAAAGTGTCATTGTGCTGAATATCAGAAATAGAAACTGAAAATCAAGAAATTCTAGTAATATTTCTTTCATTCTTCCATCCAATATACATGTACATACAGAGATCTTTGACCTTAACATGTGAAATTGACTGAACGAGTAGTCTTGTTTGGAGACCATTTTAGACGCAAAATTCAGTGAAGGAATGGCACAGAGGGTTTTTTCTATAGGCAACCAGTGGTAGAAAGGTATCTTTTTGGGCAACTTCTCTACCCTGAGAAGTTAGTTCTGATTTCACTCATTATCTTTGAGCTGAGAATAGTCAATTTTATTTTAAAACACTGTTGAACTCAGACTAAATTTTTAGTGTTAAAGGATTTTATAATTAAAGAGCAGGTCTCATTAAAGAGCAGTGAGAACAGCGAGAAATACATTTACAAAAGTGATACGTACTTACTGAATCTCATTTTAAATGTTGTTGGCTAGATAAAAGACAAGAGCCGTGACTAAAAGAATTAAAATATGAAATTTTAGAGAAGTAAAGGTGATTGTATTACAATTTATTATCTGGAATATACTATTTCTTTTCTCCTTGCATATTATTTACAATACTGGCTTATCTTATCAGTGCTCTTCCTCCTCTTCTCCATCTCCTAACCCTCCTCTTCTGCCTCCCTCTCTTTCTATTTCTCTACCATCTCCTCCTCTCCCTCCCTCCCTCCCTTCCTTCCTCCCTTCCTTCCTTCCTCCCTTCTTCCCTTCCTTCCTTCCTTCCTTTGTTGGTCCAACCTAGAGGTATTCAGAGCTAACTCTCTGACACTGCGCTCAGAGATCATTCCCGGTGAGTTTGAAAGATCAGTAGATTGCTGGGGATCAGATTTGGGTCAGCTTCATGCAAGACTATTGTTATATATAGTATATTGTTATTTACTATATCCTAAGTCATAATAGTAACTTTTATTCACATAAAATAATATGCCACTGCTTGGTAGATGAGGAAAGAAGTAAAACAAGCAATGAAGTATTCCTTTCCCAGTTTCTGGGAAGCTAAGACAAATAGATTAAGATGAGGAAAATATTAATCAAATGCAGCCAACAACAAAAACAAAACTCCAGACGTCTCTTTGGAAGCTCGTCCTAGGTCTAAGGAAAATATTAAAATTAACTCAGCATGATAACTGAAGAACAAACATATCTTTTCATTTTCTCTTTGCCCTAGGTTTTAATTTATCAGACACATGACAATGAAAGCCTTTCATGTTGCTTTCCAGTCTTGCTGTGTTTTATTTAACATGTAGCAGTCTGACAGAAAACTGACTCGCAAAGGCAGCTTTCCTAAGTACTTTGCATGGCCTTGGTCTATACTATGCACCCACATCTTAACATCCTAATACTTTCAAATTATATAGTTGATGATAAATTTTTACATAGGATATATTAAAAATGCCTACGATACAGTAATATAAAAGAAAGATATTTGATTTAAAATGCAAGCAGTTGATTTCAATAGATACCTCTCTGTTTACTCTCTTTTTCTTTCATTTTTTGGGTGATATAAGTTTAAGATCCCCCCCAAGGTATTTAGTACTTACTGTTTAGTATGTACTCCTGGCTCTGCTCAGATATCACTTTTAGCAATGTTCAGGGTGCCACATGGAGTGCCGTAGTACCAGGTATCAAACTGTTATTTTGTAAAGTAAGGTGTATTACCCTAACTTCGCTATTGAAATATAATTCCTAGGACTTAACATGGAACAGTGGGTTCCATTTTTGCCTAAAAGAACTCCTATCTAATGGCAGAGATCACTGTATTAGTGTCTCTCCCTCCTTCACACCATCTGTGCTGAGATGACTTCTTTCTTGCTTCAGGATGAAGGTTGGCTAAGACTTCAAATTTTCTTGACTTTTTAATGATTTTAGCATTATTTTTATTATAAATGAATGTTTTTGAAAGTTTTGTAGGGGCTGGAGCAGTAGGGCATTTGTCTTGCATAAACTTACTTAGAATGGACCATGGTTTGATCCCCTGGCGTCCCATATGGTCCCCCACGCCAGGAACTATTTCTGAGCACACAGCCAGGAGTAACCCCTGAGTGTCACTGGGTGTAGCCTAAAATCAAAAAAGAGAGAGAGAAATAAAAGGATATGTCTAACACAAAGTACCTACTTACTTAATCATTTTAGACATGTAATGCATTTTTATTGAAATTATTTCTATGTTTTCTGATACAAAAATATCTGGAGTTGTTATCCACTTGGTGAACTTTAACATTGGTGTTAAAATGTGAATGAAAGAAAATTATTTCAAAGATGACCTGTTGTTATATATTAGAAAAGCAACTATTGGGGCCCGGGAAATAGCATGGAGGTAAGGCGTTTGTTTGCCTTTCATGCAAAAGGTCATCGATTCGAATCCTGGTGCCCCATATGGTCCCCCGTGCCTGCCAGGAGCAATTTCTGAGCATGGAGCCAGGAGTAACCCCTGAGCACTTCCAGGTGTGACCCAAACTCCCCCCCCCCAAAAAAAAAACAAACAGAAAAAAAACAGAAAAGCAACTATTGAGTTTATTAAACATATTTATGAAAATTTCACTTGTATTGGCAACAATGGACAGTACTTTTTTCAACTTTACTTAGACCTCTTTGCCAATGGAATCTTATGTACAGACCTTCCTTTAATCCACCAGAAACCGAAGGTCCCCTCTGTCTCTGTGTATCTTTGTATTTTTCTTGCCTTTCTGAATCACCGTAACCGTTCCCTGTTTTCTAGTATATTTATTTCACCTATCTTTGTTTGCCTTATCTTACAAAATAGAGCTAGAGCGATACTACATTGGGGTAGAGCCTTTGACTTTCACAGGGCCAGTTTGATATCTGGTATCCAATATGATCCCCTGAGGGGGACTGATTACCAGGATAGCCAGGAGTGATTACTGAATGCGGAGCTAAGAGTAACCACTAAGCACAGTCAGTTTGGTTCATCCTCCCACCCCCCTAAGTGAGTCTTAGCAGGCCAATACTCTGCTAATTTGTTTGCTATATCCAGAGGACCGTCTAACTTCTTGTAAGTAATCCATAAATATTTGTTGAATGAACAGACAGATAATATCCACACTCATATATACATACATATTTATACACAATGTATTTCCAAATTCTAGTTTGAGAAATGTACCTTTGAACATATGGCAGGTGAAAAAGCCCATTTCTCAATGGTAGCAACTCAAAGCCAAGCTTAATAAAGAAGTTTGGAAAGCCCTTTCTATCCATCTTCCTTTCTCAGTGAGTAGATTGAGTGCCACACCATTAAGGAGGATTTGATCAAGAAAAATAGCTATTATCTCAAGACCAGGACTATCTCTTAGCTACACAATAAATAAGTGACACAGACAAGACTGTACTTAAAGGATGTGGTTCCCAGACGCAAGATTTTCAGAACTAGGTTGAATAGGAGAATACGAGAATTCCATTAGACTATTTAGCTCTTTTAATGTTGCTTCAAGGGTTGTGATGTGATTATAACACAGATTTCAGCTAAAAAGCCTTATTTCTTTTCTTTTTATTCTTTTATTTTACACATCTATACTATAGTACTAAGAGGCTAATTTCTGGTTTGGTACTCTAAGTAATTCCTAGTGGTGCTCAGGGAACATTCTATGATGCTGAGGATATGAAGCAAGGCTTTCTGAGGATAGGCAAGCACCTTAACCTCAATACTATGCATCCAGCCCCCAATTTTTTTCTTTGACTGGGAAGAAGTTAGCTACAATCTCCTCTACAGTATGGTGCTCTCATCAAAGATTGGTAGATGTAGAGAGTGGGGCTTCTTATTCCTGCTTCTTCCAATTAGTTCAAGGTCAGTAGCTTTTTTTTATGTTTTCAGTTCTTTTGCTGCCTCATCTTGTTCCCAAGTGACCTCTACATATGTTGCTAAAGCAAAGGAGAGATTACACCATTCCTGTGGGAAGCAAGTGTGGTTTCCATCAGTAATGCCTTTAGATGAGGATTAGAAAATGGCAGCAGAAGCATTTGAATTATTTCGTCTTTGGATCATACTATTTTAGGGTGCTAACTTTCAATGTTTTTAAAGTCTTAAGGCATTTCCAGATAATATCCTATTACTCCTGCAGTGATGAATGACATAGTATAAAGTTATGTAGGCTATGTTGGGAATCTTAGTCTTGGCATGGACTAATTATATAAATTGAAATAAATTAACAGCTCTTTGTGACTTATAGCTTTCTTGACTATAAATTGGAGGATACTTTACAGAGCAGCGAGTATTAAGTGAAGCAATATATGCAAAGTGCTTTATTATAGACAAATGCATACAGCTAATAGCACCATTGCCCAGGCCCGCTTTCTAATGGGAGTTTTATTTTTTTAGAAAATGACCACATGAGTTCTTTAAGCTTCCTGTCCAAGAGCATTCATTAATGACAAATGATATTCCTGTTGAAATAAAAGAGGCAGTATAGGTAAAGAACATGAATTATAGATAATAAGAAGGCGACTTAAAAAATAGTCTTCCCTATTGGATTTTTATTAAAATAAGAATGCATAGTTTCATCAGATGAATACCTATGTCTACACTTTTGCTGCTGAGATACACCAGATTTCTTAGTTCTATTGGTTAAGGTGTTGGTGCTTTATTCATAAAAATGACAGTATTTTAGCAGCAGAAGTCTTGCCCTTCCCAGCGGGATTAACATATTCTGTCTTTGGAATTTATTTTACTGAATATCCTTTCATGTTGAATACCTTCCCACAAAGAAACAACATACTAACATTGAGGAAACCAGCAAACACCGAACACATGTCATTTTGATTCTTTGTTCTTTTTTGTACAGTGTGGTTAGTGATTTGTTTTCAATAGTCCTTGTACCATAATAAAGCACATACTAGTGTAGCATTTTATAATATAGGATCCATAGGCTTGCCTTTCCTTTTAGTAGAGGAAATAAATATAGGTATTAAATAGCTCACCCTTAGTCCCAGTGCTGGTTCGTGGCAGAGCTAGGAACTCACCCTCTTATAATACTAATGACAACCTTTCTGCATTCATCTAACATACAAGCATGTGGATAAGTTGAAACAAAGAATCCTTTGTTAAGCCCCACAAAAGGGAGGATAATATTCTAATGTTCCTCTAAACCAATTTTATTTATTATCCCCAGTCCTAGGTGTGTGGGCGAGACTTCCCATAGCTTCCAGTTTCTTCTTTTCTTTGCTAATCTGTGTCTACTTTAGGACAATAAAATAGATGGATGATTTAAATGCAGAAGGAAACTAGAAATTGAATAGAAGTCCCATTACCTTCTAATCCATTGATTTATCTACTTGTGTCTTTACTCTTCAAACATTTGTTTTGGGGGTAAGTGTTTGGGACACATCCTAACAGTACTCAAGGGTCCTGGCTCCGGCTCAGGGTATCAAACTATTTTTCATTGCCTATTATGTGCTATGCTCTTTTATAGTCATCACTAAAGATACAGAAGTAAAGAAAATAGGAGCTGTTACAACCATATTGAACTTGTAGATCTACCTATAAGTAGATCTTAGTGATGCTAGAAGTACATCACTAACAGCTTAATAATGGTGATTATAATGAGGATAAGTACAGGAGACTGTAAGACAAACCTTGCAACCAGTAGTGTAGTTTATTTCCACTGACTATGGGAGTTCAGGGAAGTCTCCTGATGGAGTTCTAAATGGCTAATATGGGAATGTGAATGTAGTAGAAAGAGGCATGATAGATCTGAACTACATTTGGAAAGCAGGTCAGAGGGAGTAACTATCTGACTTGGAGTGCTGATTTTATTTCTTGATTAAAGCACATCTAGAACAAGAAAAATTGGTTTGTTACTTTGCTGTATTGTGGTAGTCTGGAGCATTGGAATAATATAAGAATTATCTTTAAGATCTAACTCTATGTGATATATATGCTATTAAATTAGAGGTGCTGATCTTGGCTGTAGAGATCTGGGATGCTAGATGGAGAATTGGGTCGAAATGCAGGGTCAAGTGACCACATTATTTGATTGAAGTTATCAAAGAGAAAAGGTATAAGAGGGTTCTGGATGAACCAAAAGTAACAGCTATTAAGACTTACACCTTACAAGGCTAGGGTGGGGTGGCACAACTGAAAACAATTTTTGGTGATCTGAAGAAGAAGGTAGAGGAAACTGAGAATAGGAAACCAAGTGGTTGGCAACAGACAACAGAGGGTGATGTCATGGAAGACACATTTTCAAGATGCCATTGAGGACATGTTGTGAATGTGATACCAATAGAATGATGGATAGGGCTGGAGCAATAGTACAGTGGTAAGGCATTTTGCCTTGTACAACCAACACAGGATGGACCACGGTTAAAATCCCGGCATCCCATATGGTTACCCGAGCCTGCCAGGAGTGACTTCTGAGTGCAGAGCCAGGAGTAATTTCTGAACACTCTCAGGTGTGACCCACAAACAAAAAGAAAACAAACAAACAAAAAGGAATAATGGATATCCCAACTCACACTGGGTTAAATACTAATACATTTGGTAGTAGGATATGATTTTTTTTACCCATTACATCATTACATGACATAATTACATCATACATGATTACAAAGCTATGTGTAAGTTCCTGTACTAAATATTTCTAATGGGTAAAATAATTCATGTAAAAATTTCCTTTGGAAGCCAGTTAGAAAGTAGAATGAAATGCATGAAATATTACAAAATTAATTCAGTTGACTTGCTTTTAGATTTCTAGCCAGCAGAAAATTCATGTAATAACTTTTTTTTTGGTAAAAGCTGCTTCTGGATTGTTCAGTCCTTCCTTGACAGAGTAAAATATTTAAAATAGTCTTTCCAGTGTTGCTAGATGATGTGAGACATATGTCATTATTGTGACTAATGTTGCTATGGTTTCTTGATAGATTTTTAATACTTGCCACAATTCAGGTTAAGTCTAAGGAATGAGAGCTCAGTGATTTTTTTTTAAATTTTGGGCCTCCCCTGGTGACTCTCTGGCTACTCCTAGCTCTGTACTCAAAAATCCCTCCTGACAGGCTCAGAAGACAATATGGGATGCTGGAAATCGAACCTGGGTCCATCCGGGTTGCAGCGTGGAATGCAAATTCCCCACCGCTCTGCTATCACTCTGGCCCCAGATTTTCAAAATAAAGATTAGGGAAAAAAAACTATTTGAAAAATGTCTAAATGATACTTTTTCTCAAAATTTACCTGGGAGTATGCAGTTTGCATAAAGATTTTGAAAATGCCAAAGCTTCTGTTTGCTTGTATAGATTTTCCTTTAATTATTATTTGGGTACTTTGAATAGATGAATGAAGAGAATAGCATCTTGTTTGGGTTGGTGATTAAGTTGTTTACAGGAAGGAGCAACAAAATGAAGATACTGGATTCTCTGTTGGATATAAATTCCAGATGGCCTCTTACTGTTTTTAAAAACTGAGAGTCTCAAAACTTCCTTTTATTTCTTTTGAATAATAGGATTTAAAAAAAAGTAAAATAAAATGCCCAAACTTGTATTTTTCCAAGTTAAATTAGACTTATCATTGGCTAAGAGTCAGGTAACTTTTTAAAAATAGAAAGCAAGAAGCCATGTATGGAAAGTCCACCAGTGTTGTCTAAAAATA
>PVKC010001382.1:0-51162 GCA_004027635.1 Crocidura indochinensis
ATAACTACCATAATCATGGGAATGAATGAGGGACCTGGAAAGCCTGTCTAGAGTACAGGTGGGGATGAGGTGGGTGGGAGGGAGCTTTGGGACAATGGTGGTGGGAATGTTGCACTGATGTAGCAGGGTGTTCTTTACATGACTGAAACCTAACCACAATTATATCTGTAATCAAGATGTTTAAGTAAATAAAAATAATAAAAAAATAAAAAAGAAAAAAATAAAAAAAGAAGTATGTTATACTACATTAAGGACATATGATAAAAATGTGTCATGAAATTACCAATTACTGGTATTAGGTAATAATAAGCAGGCTTTTAAACACAGTGTTAGTAATTTTAGTACACTAGTGTCCTTAATTCATCACTTCTGTATTTACTCAGTGTATATATGCATATTGCATAATAATTACAATTTTGACAACTATTTTTATTATAAATGTTTTAGTCTCTCTGTGTTTCATTTATGCAATAATAGAATCATCAATGACAAGAAATCACATAAATGGATATTCTGTATGGTCAGTTTCTTTAAAAGTGAAAATTAGATTTTTAATAATCTACATGTTTTTTAGCTTAAAACATCTGTCATCATTGATCTATTTCAACTTTTTGTAAATTAATCTTGACAAATAGTTTAGTATTGATTAAAATAATTTGACATTGTTTCTTAATTGACTAAATGTGATAAGAATTCGGTGTTACCAAATGTGAACTAAATTTGGTATTGGAATTCTTTTCTGTTAAAAAATATTTATTATAAGGAGCCGGAGTGATGGCACACAATAGGACATTTGCCTTGCACGCGGCTGTCCCAGGATGGACCTAGGTTCGATCTCCCAGGGTCCCCTATGTTCCCCTAAGCCAGGAATGATTTCTGAGCACATAGCCAGGAGTAACCCCTGAGCATCACTGGGTGTTTCCCAAAAATAAAAAATAAATATTTATTGTAACTTAGATTACTTTGTTATAATCGTGTTAAGTTGGTGAGAGTGAAATAACTGTGTACCAAGATCATCAGGTGTTCAAAAATCTTTACCTCAACCCTTATGTTACTTCTAATATATTCCTCCCCCCACTTCATGGTAATCTCAGTTGTGCAATAAAAGATTAAGGATTTGTTTACATTCAAAAAGAAAACAGAAAAGAAATCATTTCACTAACTTAAGCATTTGTGATTTAAAAACTAAGAAAAGGGGCCACAGTGATAGTACAGCAGGAAGGGCATTTGCCTTGCACACAACTAACCCAGGTTTAGTCCTTGGTATTCTAATATGTCCCCTGAACACTGCCAGGAATAATTCCTTAGTGCAGAGGCAGAGGGCCAGGAGCAACCCCTGAGCACTGCAGTGTCCCCCCAAATTATAAAAAAAATATTAAGAAAAGACAGGAATTCAGATAATTCTAAAGAGCATCTACCACTTATCCTTAGCAACATAATAGTGGGTGAATACTTTCTTCCCTCTCAGATATAGAACATGTCTATCATTTCTGTCCAGGTTTGGTCTGAAGAAAATACTAGTGCAACAAAAGAAGGAGAAAATTTGGAAATGACTGTTTGCAGATCATGTTAAGAATATAACAAAAATGCTACTAGTTTCTGCACATCATTAGTAAGTTATTGAAAGTTGAAAAAGAATATTGTGGGGCTATGCCTGCAGTGCTAACTCCCAGCTAACCCCTGCAGGACTAACTCCTGGTTCTGTGCTTAGAGATCACTCCTGGCAGGACCTGAGACACTTTATGGGCTGCTGAAGATTGGACCTTGACCATGTGCAAGACAAATGCCCAATTCTCTTAGGACCCAAAATCAAAAATGTTGAAGACTATGTTCAGTAGCATATAAGGTTAATATATAAGGATAAGTCAGAGAAAATATATGTACATAATCTGCACTTGGGAAATAACAAAAATAAGGTCTATAATAATAAAATAATGTGAGTTAATGAGAGAGACAGACCCCCTGAAAATAATACAAAATTAAGAGTAGTTTCCTGGGAAAATATTTAGGCTTTAGAATATAGAATTTGGGAAGGCAAAAATAAACCAAAGGGCAGCAAAAATCACTTGGAAATGGCATACATTTTATATGTAGAGGTCTACATAGGCAAAAATAGAATTCGAAATTGTCATGACTTTATAATTTTCGCCAAATGGTGGTGTGAAATATCCCAGTCTTTGCTCTTTGCTCTTTGCTCAGTCTTTGCTCACTGAATTTTGATAGACTTACTAACTTTCCTTAATGTCTCTGTCAACATAAACGCCCAAGATGAGGAAGCTATATTACCAAGTAAAAGGGCAGGCTGAAAACTCTCTTTACAGGTAAATTGTCACAATTTAAATGAACATTTTAAACAAAATTATATATATATTATATATAAATTTATAATTTATATTTAAGTTTACATTTAATTTATAGTCTATAGCTATATATATTTATAATTGTATATAAATATATAGTTATATGTATAAAATACTAATTAAAATCCCCACAGGCTATTTGAAATAGATATGAGTAATTCTAAAATATATATGGATATGTATAAGACTATTGCAATTCAGGCAATTTTGAAATAGAAAAACAAAATTTAAGGATCTACAATTTCTAATTTGGAAGAAGGCGCTGCAATAATGAAGATGGTATGGAAGAGGAGTAAAGATCAGAACTGGGAATAAAAAAACATTAAAAATTATGGCCAATTGAATTTGCTTGTGTTGCTTCAAGTCTGTCAGAATTTGGTGTTGCAGTGTCTTGTATTTCAGCCAATTTAATATGTGTACAGTGGTACTTGCTTTTAATTTTCACGTGGATATTCAAATGTTCTAGCATCATTTGCAGAAAATGTCTTCATCTTCCCTTTAAATTAGGTTATTAATTATACTTACTATACTTATATAACATAGTTTTGTTCTCTGTTTGCTCTTCTCATTGTATAGATCATCTATGCCCACACTTAGGCAAGTATCAAATTCTTAATTACTGAAGTCAAATTTTATTTGATAGGCAATTTATTAGGTAATTATTTTATTCAGTAGGTAGAAAGCTTTGGTTAAAGTTAGGTGGATAGTGTGATTTTCTAATTATGTTCTTTTTAAAATTGCTTTTACCAATTTTTCTCATATTAAAACAATGAAAAATACATTTAAAAAATTAAGCTCAAATGGTCAACTTCTTAAAATGAAGACAACTGGATCTTAGAATATAAAGGACACTATTGAAAATCTGGTAAAATTTAATTAAAATCTGTAATTTAATTAATAGTATATTAGTGATAGTAATAGTTTTTTAGCTTTATCATGTCAGAAATGTTATATAAATGCTAATTAAATAAAGTTAACTTAAAGATACATAGAGAATTCTACACTATTTCAACTTCTGTATAAGTTTAAAAATTGTTTAAAATAAAATATAAAGGAAAAACAGGATGACACAAAGAAAAATTTAATGTAAGTTACAGACTTTAGGTTTTAGTGTATGAATATTGGTCTATTAATTGTAACAAATGCAACACAGATGCAAAATTTTAATAATAAAGCAAGGTGGAGAGAGGGTCGTAATGAGAACTATACTAAGTTCTTAGAGTTTCTGTCAATCTAAAACTTAAAGTCTCTTACCTAAATATATTAAAGAAAAATGGATAAAGGGATAATTTCCATATTTAAAGTTTCAAAAATAAGTAAGATTAATAAGTAAGTCAATTAAATCTTTTAATTTAATCTTTTCTTTTAAAACTCTGTCTCTAGGAGTCAGTCTTGCCTAGAAAATAAAGGGGAAATGCTATTATTAAGAATGTGTATTTTTTTCTTAGAATCAGCAGAGGAACACTGAAAGATTGAAAATTTAAAATAGATCAATAGTATTGTTTGGAAGAACACTGAAACTAAAGAAGACAGGTTGGCCAGATTTAGAATAGAAAATGAGACTTTTGTTTTTGTTTTTTGTTTTTGGGCCACACCTGGTGATGCTCAGGGACTACTTCTGGCTATGTGCTTAGAAATCACTCCTGGCTTGGGGGGACTATATAGGATGCCAGGGGATCAAACTACTATCCATCCAAGGCTAGCGTGAGCAAGGCAGATGCCTTACCCCTTGCACCACTGCTCTGGCCTCAGAAAATGAGACTATTAATAAAAAATTTATTTTATTGAAACCATTGTGATCTACAAAGTCCTTCATAATTGAAGTTCAGATATACAGTGAATCAGTGTCATTCCCACCACCAGTGTCAACTTTCCTCCACTAATGATCCCAGAGTGCATACTATACCACCCCCCTTTGCACCCTGGCCTGCCAGTATCAAAGGCACATTTAAGTTTAGATTGTTAAAATTTCAATCTCTTGTTTCTATTGTCATGACTTTGTCTTAGATATCTAGTTCTGTCCTTTTTTCTCCATCAATGCACCCGAGACCACTTGGCCCATGGCCCACATCTTTTTTTTCCTTTCTTCTTAATTTTATAGAAAAATGCAGAAATATGAGGTAAAACAAGTAATCTGTGTCTCAAGGTTCTATAAAAAAGGTGAGAGCCTCATTTAAAAGATAAAAAAGGAAAAAATTGAAAAGAAGAAAAAAGAGGGATAGCATTTTTTTGGCATAGGTGAAGGAAAAAAATGGGGAACATAGAAAGAAAAAATTTTGGCTTAAAAACAGGAAGACCATACCCATGAAACATTCTGCCTTAAGACCAACTACATGCTCTGGGCATATTAAGTTGTCTAACCCCAAAATCTTTCTTCATGGTTCTAGTAAAACTTCTTAATCAAAGTTATCACAGTATTGTTTCTGTAATGTGAGATCTTGGTTTCTGCACAGATTCTATGTTGAAATCAGAGTGTCATGGAGCGTCTTCTGGTTTCATCTCATAGGTGGCAATGCAGGGAAATATACCCTGAAAGCAAGTTGTTGCTGTTTCAAAGTCATAGGGTGTGGTATGAACCCACTCTGGAGCAAGTCAGTGCCAGGGCAGCATTAGAACTTTCCCCAATAGAAGTCTGATTCCTGGTTGCTGGTGCAGAAGACCATGCTGGTTCCATAGATGGACTCCAAGGTTCAATGGTGAATGCCCAATGTCTGATTTTCTGAAGCCTAAGCCATGTCACTAAGACAAATGTTCAATGTGCAAGGCTCCACTGCAATATAAAATGTATGTGTTCCTATCCCTATTGGATAAGAACTTGTTTGTACACATAAGATTTCCTCCATTTTAATGTGTCTGTGCAAAAAGGAACAATATCACATGATACCACTGGTGCATATGGGGGTAAAAATAACAAGCAAAACAGTCCCTATACCCTGGATCTAACTTAAACTCAGAATGCAAGAGAAACTTACCTACTAGAATTTCCTACTAAAAAATCCAATAACGGGATGGAGAAAACTACATCTACATAAGGAAATACACAATAAGAATTATACCTATTAAGGAAATACATCGAAATAAATATATGAAGGAAATATACATATTCCCTTTCATTTCTTTTGAAATAGTTTGGGGTGAGGGGAATAGAACCTGAGACACAGTTTTAGCCTGCAACATAGTCTTCTGGAGTCTGAAAAATGGCTCCTAACAATCATGGATCAGGAAATATCCTCAAACTGGGGTTTTCTCAAAAGCTGAATCTTGTAGCCAGCAATAGTCTACAGCAAAGGGAGGAGGAAAATTTGCCACTGAGAGCATATCAGCAGCAGTAGAGGTGGCAGCTTCTTCCCAGGCTGAGCCAAGGTGGACTGGGAAGCTGTCTTTTTGCTTTGGGAGCTGATTGGGGTGAGGGGAACAATCAGGATCCCAGGAACTTAGGCCTAAAAGGGTTAAATAGGGAGAAATAATGAACAGGGGTGAAAGAGTGAAAGAACAGGAAATGAGTTTTAGACTGGCAAAAATGGGGAGGACTATATATAATGGGGAAAGAATATATACAACATTAGACATAAAGGTGGCCAACACATACACTCATGTATATATATATATACATATATATATACATATATATGCACTCATGCACTCATACATATACAGACAATTAAGATCTATCTATAGGTTGTGGTTAGAAAACTGGCCCAAGGGGCCAGTGGGGTGGCTCTAGAGGTAAGGTGTCTGCCTTGCAAGTGCTAGCCAAGGAAGGACCGTGGTTCAAACCCCTGGAGTCCCATATGGTACCTCCCAAGCCAGGGGCAATTTCTGAGAACTTTAAGAGCCAGGAGTAACTCCTGAGCATTAAACGGGTGTGCTCCCCCCCCCAAAAAAAAAGAAAAAAGAGAAAACTGACCCAAGTCAGCAAGTCAGATGGAAAGGTTTTTCATTTTTTATATAAATCATCATTGATGGGGGTAAACTTTACTAAAGGAAGACTTCTTGGGTTAGATTGCTCCTAGAGTATTCTTAAAACAAACACAATTTTTAAGTCTAGCGTTCTAGGCACTAATTGTAGAAGGAGTCTATACCATGAATTATTGTCTAACAGTTCTTGAGCATCCAAGTCCCTTTCCTGAAAGCAAATTGAAATCATTATCATTATGATATAATAGTAAACTAGCTTGAATTGAAAATAAATTGCAATGACATACTCCATGAGTGAGCACTGTAGCAAGCGTATATGACATGCAGTTGCCTATATCAATATTATCTGTGGACATACACATTAAATCATGTTATCAGCCCTTATCAAATAGAAAACACATTGGCATATTTGTCAACACCTTATCTTAGTGAGCATTGCATTTTTAAGTATAATATAGCACTGCAATTAGAAACTAAAGTGACCAGCCTATATCTCCAAGAACCATTGTAAATAAAGGATTAAGGAGTTATTATAGACATTAAAATTAAGACACTAGCACTGTAGTAGGTGTCCATGTCTTCAAAATGCATTTTGTACCTGATTATGTGGGTAAAAACATTAGAACATTATTATGGACATCTATAAAGAGCAGTTGATTGAAAGTTTGCTCAGTCTAAACAGTGGTATCCTTTGCTGATGGTCTCTTTGAGGCAAAGAAGAGAATATAAGTTTTGTGTGTCACCTTTTCCACTTACTTTATTTCTTTTTCTACTTACTATACTCTGTGGCAGTGGTCAGTAACCTTTTTTTTCAACTGAGCCAAATCTCGCCAAAACCACAATTGAAATTTCTTTTTTTACTTTTTTTTGGGGGGGGCACACCCAGTGACACTCAGGGGTTACTCCTGGCTATGCGCTCAGAAGTCGCTCCTGGCAGGCACGGGGGACCATATGGGAACCGGGGGATCGAACCGTGGTCCGTCCTAGGCAAGGCAGCAGGCACCTTACCTCCTGCGCCACCTCCCGGCTCCCAATTGAAATTTATTTTGAGAGCCACACGGGGTGCACACTGACAGAGGCTACGAGTAGAGTCCTGACTCCTGGAGCGGTCAACTGGACCACAGACGAGCCAAATCAAAAGTGTAAAAAGAGGCATGTGGCTCGGAAGTGAAGTGTTAACATCTTACAAGGCCATTCTGTTTAATGAGCCGCCTTGGGATCCTTAGTCATTGCTTCAGATCATTTACTATCTCTTAGTTTGGTGTAAATATGCAGAAACAATGCAGTTCTGCTGATGGTTAGGATCCTTAGACATTAGGTAAATGTCATCTCTATCTCAGGACTCAGTTTAGCTTTGATGACAGTGATTCTGTTGTCAGTATGGTCATCACTTTTTGTTCATCAATCATGGGATTGAACGAACTCCCAAGTCCTTTGGGAATTGACGAAGCAAAATTGTTGTTGCTGTCATTGGTGGTGCTGGTGGTAGTGGTGGTGGTGATGGTGGTTTTAGCCACCATCAGTGTTGATCACAGTTAATTCTTGCTTCTGCTCTCATGAATTACTCTTCTTAAGTATGCAGGAACTAGGTCAGCCAATTACAAAGCAAATGACTGTCTTCCGTACTAGCACTCTAGCTTGTATAGACATGCAATATTTTAAATTTTATTTCCAGAACCATCCAGCTACATTGTCTTCTAACCCATTTAGCTATTTGCCCTTGAAGAGCATAATTCAACTCATTCTCATGTTAGGAATCAATTGTTCGTTTGGGGTTGACATGTCTAGATAGGCTCAGGACATACTCTTGCTTCTTTGCTGGGGGTATCATTCTTGGCATTGTTCAGGGCACCATATGTGGACTTCAGGGAGTCAAATGTGTGGTTGAGAATTGAATTGGGGTTAGCAAAATTCAAAACAAGCACCATATTTCTGAATTATTTTGCCAGATCCCTAGCAAAGTTAGGAACTGGAAAAGATTGCTGTGTAATGTTCACTAAAATAGGCATAATTTTTGAAGTATGATAAACACTATTCATTTTAAAGGTCACTGTCACAAAACAGTCCCCTGTATCTCCTAAATTTTGTATTCAATATGCTCTTCTTGACCATATGAGTAGTGCATGTTTTAAGTAACTCCATTCTAAAGATCTAGCCAACACAAAATGTAGAGGCATTCGTACCTTTCTATTTCAAGTTGTGTGTTTACCACATTCATTTGTGTGGCATTTCTAAGTCATGCAGTGAAGCGTTTTTGGGAAGAGCCTACTGATTTCCTAGGAAGACACGGGCCAGAGGCCTTTTCAAACCAAAGAGAGGCACAGAAGCTCTGTTGCCCTGCTGGGGTGGGAGCTCAATTCCAGCCCTGTGCTCAGTACACAGAGGTCAGCCTATACTCTCATTATCGGTTCTTTCAGGAAAATCCCAATTGGAATCTCTATTTTCTTTCTGCACCATTTGCTCACTAGCTGAGTGCAGGCTATGGGCCTCATGAGGAAGAAAGGACCTGAGCATTGGTAGCCTCTGAGAATACTTGAAGAAGATAGTTAAAAGCTCCCCAGATGTTCTGCTTTAGTTGCAAGCACAAGTAGACATAGAGCAATTTAGATTTTAGAAATCCATTTATTTTATTATTGAAATGATGACTTCTATAATAGTTTATATTTTAATAATTTTAGAATATTATTGTTAGCATCTATTATTTTAGAAACAGGAGACTGTTTGAAAAGGTAAAATACTAATAATTATTTTCTTTACCTTGTAAAATAAATCAATAAATTGATTTGGGGAATCAGAATCCTACTGCTCAAAAAAGGCTAAGAAGATCCACACCCCAAGTAGCATAAGATGGATTAGTAATTAGTGTATTAGTAATTAGTAATTAGGTGTGTTTGTTTGTTTATATAAAATCATACACATGACATATTGTATCTACATTGTATATCAATTTATCATACATATATTAGCATGTATAGACACATCTATCTATAGACTATTCTAGGTTATGGTTCGAGATGTCTCTGCTGAAAATTTAGACAAATGGGTCGGAGACATAACATGGAGGTTGGGATTTTAGTTTGCCTTGCATGCTGAGGACAGTGATTCGAATCCCAGTATCCCATTCGGTCCCCCGAGCCTGCCAGGAGCAATTTCTGAGCATAGAGCAAGGAATAACCCTTGAGCACTGCCGGGTGTGACCCAAAAACCGAAAAAAAAATAATGTAAATGCAAAAATGCACCCCAATGAGATAAATGCTTACTCTATGTCATTCTCATGGAGAGAGCATAGGCCAATGAAACGAGAAATGGCTCCTAAAAGCAAAACAGAGGCCAAGAGATAGTACAGTGGGTAAGGTCCTTCCTTCCAAGCAACTAACCTAAGTTTGGTCCCTAGGGCTCACCAACAGGTCATCCTGGGTGCATAGTCAGGAGGGGCCCTGAATATTGCTAGCTTTGGCCTCAAGTTCAAAGAAAACCAAACCCAGCAAATATCATAAAAAGAAACGCAAACCATACAGAAAAAGAGACTCTAATTGTCCATGAACAAAAGGAAAAAACGGAAAAGGAATACTAAGCTCAGATCCAGTCAAAGCACCTGGAAGAGAGGATGATGGTTGACAGCAAAACTCTTGAACTCTGGAATCCAAAAAGAGGGGCTCCATGACAATGGCCTTTGGTTCAGAGGGTGTCAGGGGCCAACTCAGCACATCCTACTTAGAAGGCATCTGCTTTCCTACTAAGCTATGACTCCGGAACTTGTTGACATTTCTCTTCCTTGCTGTCTGATGCAGGGAATTCTCCACACACCTGCGGGAAAGACTTGCAGGCCAGAAACTCACCCCTCCAGATCTTTGTCCACAAGCCAGTTGCTCCACCATGTGGAACCAATGACTAAGGTGGCTTCCCCAACTCCAGGCCCTGAGGAACCTTTATTGGCATAAACCAAGCCCACCTCCAAGGGGAGGAAAAAGCCAGACACAGAGGCAAGAGAAAACAAAAACATTTTTTCATGATGAAAAGCCCAACACCTTCATAGTACCCATCTCCAGTTTTTCCTGTAAGGAGTCCATAACTTTGGAGAGGGCCACGACCTGGACAGGAGCCACAAATGTGGCTCCTTCCCTGATGACTTCTATGGCCATCGAAGCAGTGTCCACCCCTTCTCACACTCGGAGCAGCTTCTGCCAGAATCCACCCTCTTCGACAAAGCTGCCCTCTTGCAAGCTGCTGCCGCCCTGCTTGAAGATGCCACCGCCGATGCCGCCAATGCCGCTGCCACGGATGCTGCTACTGCTGCTGCCACTGCCGCCTCTGGTGGTGATGGTATCCCCAACCTCTGTTGGCAGCTCAAGCTCATTGCATCAGGGTGGAACGGGGAAGAGTGGCAGGTTTCAGTTAGACTAGTGGTCATCCCAGCTCTTGCCTCGTTCCTCCTAGTTCCCTCTGAATGATCACTTGGCCATTCTGGGCATGAAACTGCAGGTGGGACTCCGGGGGGCAGCCTGGGTCTACCCTGTGCAAGACAAGTGCCCTCCTTGCTCTCCTGTAAGGTCAGTCTCTGACCGGATCTCCCAGGCATTTCTACCTAATTCTTGGAGGTACTACTTGTGTCAGTAGTTGGACCTAGAGGGGAAGGAAAGCCCCAAAGTCTCCCAATGGACCTCTCTCACTGCACTGGCCTCTCCCAGCTCCAGTGCTCCAGCCCAGTCAGATCCCAAGGAGAGAGACGGGACCCTGAGAGGTGTTTGTGCTCTGGGAGGGAGACTGTTGGACTCTCTGAGAAGGAAAGGCCTGGGGGAGTGCTCTGCCCACAGGCATGTCATGCTAAGGTCGCAGCTGATGTCCAGTGAAAACCTCCCAAGGACTCTGTTCCAGGCCCATGGACAGGAGGATGCAGAAGGCCTAGTGCTCAGCTCTGCTTCTGGGGAACTGACTGGGGATCAAATGGTACCCGTGTACTTCAGCGGAAAAGCCTCAGCATCCTGCAAGCTCAAGCTCACCAACACCAATACCACAACTCCTACCAACACATCCATTCTTCAAACAAAGAATGAAAATGATTCTGGGCAGTAAGTCCTCCCAGGAGACTAAGTTTCTGCTCTGTGAGGTCATCCAATGAGATCATGAATAGAGATGAGGTCGCTGTATGGGTGTGGGAGCCAAGCAGATCTCAGACGTTCTTGGTGTCATGTGTGTATATGTGCTACTTATACAGAAAGAAATACTACACAACTGTTTGAAAATAATCAATTTTCCCTATTTATGGAGGGAGGGGAGAAGGGAGGGAATAATTAAGGAAGGAAAGAAGGAAAGAATTAAGGAAGGATAGAAGGAAGGAAGGAAGGAAGGGAGGGAGGAAGGAAGGAAGGAAGGAAGGGAGGGAGGAAGGAAGGGAGGAAGAAAGGAAGGGAGGAAGGAAGGGAGGAAGGAAGGAAAGAAGGAAGGGAGGGAGGGAGAGAGGGAGGAAGGGAGGGAGGGAGGAAGGAAGGGAGGGAGGGAGGAAGGAAGGAAGGAAGGAAGGAAGGAAGGAAGGAAGGGAGGGAGGGAGGAAGGGAGGGAGGGAAGGACCCAGTGGTCGGCAACCTTTTTTTTTAACTGAGCCAAATCTCGCCAAAACCACGATTGAAATTTATTTTGAGAGCCACACAGGGCTAGGAGCGGAGTCCAGACTCCTGTAGCAGCTGTCTGGTACACAGAAGAGCCAAATTAAAAGTGGAAAGAGCCACATGTGGTTCGAGAGCCGCAGGTTTCCAACCACTGCTCTGGGGTCAACAGTGTCCAAGAAAACTATCATTTAGACCATTGTGTTTCTTCGTGCAGTTATTCTAAATACCACATATAAGTGATATCAATTCTGTATCCTTCTTCTTCTGGCTTACTTCATTTAACATAATATCTTCTAGTTCCACCCAGGTCGCTGCAAATTTCATGATCACCTCATTTCTTACAGCTATGTAGTATTCTACTATATATATGTACCACATCTTCATGATCTACTTGTCTGTTATTAGACATCTAGGTTGATTCCAAGTTTTAGCTATTGTACTGAGTGCAACAATGAACAGTGGTATAAATACATTCTTTTGGATGAATGTTTTTCTGTCCTGGGGATAGATATCCGAAAGTGGGATTGCTGGGTCATATAGTAGTCCAATTTTGAAATTAGTGAGAACCTCCATATTGTTTTCCCGAGGGATTGGATAGGACAGCATTCACACCAGCAGTGGAGGAGTTTCTATTCACACCAGCCCAAAAGAGATTGTTCCCAGTATTTCTGGTATGTGTCATCCTCCTGCTGTAAGATGATATTTTATTATTGTCTTGATTTGAATTTTCCTAATAATAAGTAATGAGCATGTGTTAGTCATCTGTGAGTCTTCCTCAGAGAAGTGCCTGTTCATTTCCTTTATCCACGTTTTGATGAACTTTTTAGGCTTTTTGAAGTTAACTTTTTTGAGTACTTTGTATATCCTAGATATCAAACCTTTATCTGTGTTGAGTGCAAAAATGTTCTACCATTCATCTACCTACCTTCTAATTTTAGCTTGTGTTTAGCCATATGGAAACATATTCTTTTGATATAGTCCCTTTTATTCAGATTTGATGCTATAGCCCTTGCCATTGCCATCCTATCATTGAAGACTTCTTTGAGGTCTAGTCTTGGAGTGTTCTTCCTGTTTTCTTCAATGAAATTTATGGATTTGGACTAATCTAAAGGTCTTCAATCCAATTTGATTTGACTTTTGTAAGGTGTGAGATACAGATCAAGCTTTAGTTTCTTACATGCGGATATCCAATCGTTCCAATACCATTTATTGAAAGGACTGTCTTTGTTCCATTTCAAATTCTTGGCTCCTTTGTCAAAGGTTAATTGATCATATGCTTGGAAGTTTGTCACTGGATATTCTAACTGATCCATTGGTCTGAAACTCTGCCTTTGTTCAAATACCAAGTTGTTTTGATCACTATGGTTTGGTAATAGAGCTTCAAATTAGGTAATATGATGCCTCCCAGTTTCTTGTTTTTTAATATTAATTTGGCTATCCTAGGTATTTTATTTTTCCACAAGAACATTAAAGTTGATTGTCCTAAATCCTTGAAGAACATTGTTTGTTTTTGAGTAGGGGTTGTGTTAAATTTATTCATTTTTTCATATATTTAAGCACCATGATTACAAGTGTGATTGTAGATGGGTTTCAGTCATAACAGAACACCCCTCTTCACCAGCGCAGCATTCCTACTACCACTTCCCCCCTCCTTCCCCACCCTACCTGAATTATTTTACAGTTACTTTATTAGATGTGAGCATGCATATTTATTTATTTATGATGTATACAGTAGTTTAGGTAAGATAGCCATTTTGATGGTTTTTTCTTCCAATCCATGATCATGAAATGTTCTTCCTTTTTTTTTTTTAGAAATTTGAAATGGGATAGATTCTTTGTTCTCTTTCTCCTCTGAGTCATTACTTGTATAAAGAAATAAAACTGTCTTTTGTGTATAGACTCTGTAGCCAGTAAAGTTTACCCTCACCAATGATAATTTGCTTAAAAAAATGAAAAACCTTTCCATCTGTCTTTGTGATTATATTTTTTAAGCATGTACTTCCAGTGACAAGCACAAGTAAAGAGAATTATATTGAAAAGGGCATAAAACAATTACCCCAACAACTCCCCCTTTTTGAGTTTATAGAAAATGCAAAAATATGAGGCAAAGCAAAGTAATTAATATACCAACATCTTATGCAAAGGATGGTAGCCCCCAACTGAAATATAAAAGGGTGGCAGGTTTTTGTTGTTGTTTATTTATTTTTGCATAGGCACAGCAGAATTTGGGGAAATAGAAAGACAAATGCTTTGCCCTAAAAACATCATGTCCTGCCACAAGACCAACTAGAGGTTCCAGGCAGATGAAATTTTTTTCAGCCTCAAGTTCTTTTTTCACTGTCCCAGGAGTTCTCATCATGGTTGTTGTAGTCAGGCTTCAGAATTAGAGATCTTGGTTTTTGATATCCTATCTAGAAGTCAGGCATCATGAAGTGTCTCCTGGATTTATCTCACCATTATGTAGTGTAGCAAAAAAAAACTTGCCTAAAAGCAAGTTGTTGCTGGTTTTCAAGTTGGCATAGAAACCCACCCTGGAGCAAGTTGGTGCCAAGGCAACCAAGGGCCTCAAGTTTAAGTTTGATTCCTGGTGATGGTACAGAAACCATGCCATTTCCAGAGATGGGTCCTAACGTTCAGGGATAAAAGCCAAATGTCCAAGTGAGTGAAGCCTAAATCAAGTCACTATGACAAACGTACAGGGTGGAAGGCCCCCCTGAAATCTAAAATTTCTAAGATTCTGGAAGGAGAGATAGCACAGTGGTAGGGAATTTGCCTTGCATGAGACTGACCCAGGGTGAGCCTGAGTCCCCGAAGCCAGGAGCAATTTTTGAGCACATAGCCAGGAGTAATCCCTGAACATCACTGGATGTGGTCCAAAAAACAAACAAAAACTTCCTAGACACTATCCCTACAAGATAGGAACTTCTCTCTGTTACAAACATTTTCCCATTTTATTGCCTATGTTAAAAGGAACCATGCCACAGGATACTATTGGTGCATAAGGGGATAATAATAACAACAAGCTAAACAATTCCTATAACCTGATTCTAACAGAAACATAAAACCCAAGATACATATCTACTGTTTTTCTAGTAAAATTTTCAATAATTGTGAAAAACTACATTTACATAAGTACACAAAAATCATACATATTACGGAAATACACCTAAAGAATATACATATTCCCTTTAAATTCCTTTAAATCTTCATAATCTGAGGGGAATAGAATCTAGAGCATAGCTTAAGTGACATGATCTTCTGGCTCTGAAAAATGCCTCACAGAAGTCACAGAATAGGAAATGTCCTAGAGCTGAGACTCTCCAAGGCCAAATCTGGTTGCCAACAGTAGTTCACAGTGTAGTGGGGGAGAATGTTCCAGTTCCTGAAGAGTGCAGAACTGGGGAAAAAAAAGGTTAAATAGAGAGTAATAATAAATATAGGGTGAGAGAAAGAAGCGAAACAATAGAAAATAATTTGTAAAATGGTAAGGAGGGAAGGAGAAAGAAGAAAGGGCTATATACAACATAGGGAAGGACTATATAAAACATAGAAAAGAACTAGATACAACATAGACAAACATTATGTTCAATACAAATGGATATTAGATAGACATAAAGGTGGTCAACACACACACACACATAGATGAACCTGAAAGTTGGATCAATAGGTTGCAACTGTCAAACTGACCCAGGTGGAGCAGTTCAAAGTGCTTCAAAAATATAAAGCCAATAGGTCAAATGGAGGTAAACTGATGGACCTGCTTTCAGACTCAGCATCTTAGGGTGCTGATGCCGACTAATTTTTGGCATTTGTTTCATTTGGCATATTAATCTCAGCAGCTGGTGATTCCTCTGGTCTAGCACCAGTGAAGGGCAGTGAGTTACTGGCTTGGGACTTTTTGCTTGAGTACATGTCACTATTAGGAACGCACTTTTTAGTTTTTCTGAAGTTGGATCATTTTGGAAAGTTTGGCCTGTGTATTCTCTATTGCATGGTATATATAAATTATACTTCCAATTAGGAGTAATACTAGAATGACCAATTTGTAAATTACTATTGTTGTAATAAAAAAGGTAGTCAATATATGTGAAAAAATGGCCAGCGTCCCTCAACCCAAAGCCAGGCCATTGTTATAACTTTGAACCAACTAGGAACTAGTATCTTTATCCAAAGTGAAATTATCCACGTGAGTAAGCACAAAATTACCTCCGAGAACACCTCACCAGTTGAAGACTAGGTCCCTGTTCTGGGCACTAGGTGTAGTGAAACCTCAGACCCCAATCCCGAGGGATTAGGGCACATGGGTCTGGAAGCAACACTGACACATAAATAACGGTAGAGATGAACAAGTTCAGGAAAACTTCCATTACAAGCTATCCACCAACAGGCAAAGATACCAGCAGGCAGACGGAGTAGCTGTAGAACTGAAATCACAAGCAATATCTCTGACCTGAGGTCTTTATTGGGAAGAGAAGAACCATCTCAATGGGTGAAGAACAGGTAGGGACCAATACAGAGATACTTCCATTCCATTAGTGACAAGCACAAGAAAAGAAAAATTATTTTAAATAGGGTAAAAACAAGTTACTCCAAAGTTTGGATTTATTTGGTTTGGAAAGAAGAATCTAAAAGACTGTAAGTTTATAGTCTTAAAGCATTTTCCTTCAAATACTCTTGCTTAATGTTAAAACCTTTACTTTGCCTGGTTGTGAATACTAATCTGAAAGTTAAGCTACTTTCTGTTTTCTATGCAGTTTTCTTTTTTCTTTGAGTACTGCATTTGTTGTGTCCCATAAAAATTTGTATTTATATTTTTATTTTTAACCATTTTTAAATTTTCTTGAGAATTCCTTTCTGATGAACAGAGTTGCTTAGTTTTCATATATTTGAAAAACATCCTGTTGTCTTTCTGATGTTTATATCTATTTTATTTCATTGTGCTCAAATAGCAACTTATGCGGTTGCAAAGATTAATTACATCTTAGTAAAGATGAACTTTTATTCTCCAGTTAATCATTGTTATTATGGCTTAATGGAGTTTAAATTTTACTGTAAAGTTAGCTGGAATGGAGCAACCATTGTGTAGAAATTTCCTGTATCATCAGGTTTCCTCTTTGGGAGCTTTTATTTGTACTTTTGCTTGTACATTTGTCTATGCTTATTAGCATTTTTAATTGCTAGCTTTTAAGCATTTAGTCTGAAATTCAGGAAGAAAGTGGAATTTACAGCACTTGTTACTTTTTATCAAAACTTAAGGTTGCAAGGTGCCTGGTGTCCTCCATCCAGTCTTCAGTGCCATCTTCCATTGGCTTTGTAGATAATGGCTGTACTTAGCTGGAGGATATTTCATATTTGGGAAGAAGTCAAGCTCCAGAAATTTTTTTATCATAGCTGTAACAACTCTGGAGAAAGGCACATGTAGCCCTGAGTTGATGAGGTCTATGAAAGATGAAGGTATGGGGAGAAGGTGTCCAGGGAGTGTCTCTGGTCCCCCAGTAATATGATATACAACAAAAGTCTAGGTTAGGAGCCATGACTGGCTCTCTGTAGTGGGGGACAGCTGATGCACATTAGAAATGATGATGATGATGATGATGATATATATATATATATATATATATATATATACATACAATCATACATATATATGTGGCTGGGGAGATGGCACAGCAGTAGGGTATTTGCCTTGCATGCGGCTGACCCGGCTCAGTTCCTGGCATCCCATGTAGTCCCTAGCCTGCCAGGGGTGATTTCTGGGTGCAGAGGCAGAGAGTGACCCCTGAGTGCTGCTGGGTGTGGCCCCAAGCCAGCCAATCAATCAAGAAATTAATTAATAAACTTAAAAAAAGAAATGATGATATCTGATGTTGGCTTTAAACAACTGTTCTTTTCTGCTTTCCAACTGTCCTCAGTTTCCCCCCAGGATCTCATGGAAGCACATCATACATGGCATTCTCATATTTGTGAAGGCAGAACATGAGGGAGAAGGTTCAGCTATTATCCTGGGGTGAAGGAGAAATAGCAAGGCCTTTGGTGAAGCCTAGCAGAATGGCAGGGACCCCGAAGTGCAAGAGTGATGAGGATAGACAAAGACATCTCTGTGCAAACCTGCACCGAGTGAACATGATGGGGAGAGTGATAAGAAGCTGAGTCATTCTGAGAAAGGGACTTTCAGGAGGAAACAGGACAAGCCATTCTTAGCTCACTGCTCTGCTGCTGGGGTGGAGAGAAGCACTTCTCCTGGAGATTCTAGTGTTGTTCTGGCTCTCTGAGCATTCTCTCCACAGACGCCACCGCCACAGGGGGTGCCAGGTGGAGCTCGTTCACAGTCATTATTTCTCTCCCAGTCACTGATTCCAGAGCAAGGTTGACTGCCTCAGAATCTCTAACTCCATCCAGCCCATTTAAGGCAGCAAATCCAGTGGAGCACAGCTTTCCACCCTCCCACAAAGGGGGCAGGAGACCTGGATTCCATTCTGCTGGTTCCAGGAGCCAGGCCAGCAAGAGTGACCCAGCACACAGGCCTTCTCTAACACATTTGGGCAGAGAGGAAGCATGCTGAGAGGAGTTAGTGATAAACTTCTAACTATGTTCTATGGGTTTTTGTTTTTGCTTTGGATGAATCTCATCTGTGGCAGAACACCTGGAAGTGGAGTAATGCCAATGGACAGTAGGACTCCACTGGATCTATATTTTCCAGAAATAACAAGCAACCTGGCCTTTAGGGAAAGTAGGGACAAGCTAGGGGGGATGCTTCTATTTTGGATTTTTCATTAGTTTTGAGGTCACAACTAGTCATATTCAGGGATTACTCCAGACAATGCTCAAGGATCAACTTAGCAGTGCTTTTTCAGGATATAGAACCATGGGACCAGGTATGACTTGACCATGCCTTGACCATGCAAGTCAAATAGCTATCTCCTATCCTCTTATTTTTCTTAGCAGATACCAGCAAATCATCTCAAATATTTTGTGCTGAATCTAGTTTTCATTTTAATTATCCCTCATTGGCATTCTTCCTGATCCCTAAGACTTGTCTACTTCTTGTTCACTTCTTCCTTAACACCTGTGAAGTATGTCTTGACACCCACACCCCAATCTTTCAGCAGGGCTATGCTGGGCATCAGGATAGGAGGCAGAATTGAATGGCTAGTTCAGAGCTTGGAAGCTTGAAAGAGAAAGGAGAATAAGGTAGGTGCAGAGGGTCTGTGCCCCGGAACTGATTCTGAGGTCATTCTGATAGGAGCTGAAGGCAGATGAGATATGAATGGAGAGGCAAGGGATGCCACTTGGTTTTGCTATTAGAGAAACAGAAACTTCCTGGTAAGGTGCAGCTCTAGGGACCATTTCCAGGAATTTGCTCTGAATTGAGTTTGAAACATTGCAAGAGGATCTTGCAATTGCAAAGTGGACTGGGAACTCCAGAGACATTTGTGTGGGGACAAAGAGAGGAAGTGAGAGCTGAGGTGGTGGCAGGATGTATACACAACTGTGACGCATGTAATAAACTCGACGTACCATCTATTTTGCAGAAATAAACTTACTCTGCCCCAGAAATCTGCCTCCTTTAACTGAACCCAATCAGGATATCTGAATCTACAACTGCTCTCCTGGAACATCCAGTGTCATTCTCCAGGGGTGTTTTATCACACACTGGGGAACACTGGACATAGAGATGGCACCAGAGAGAAACTGGATATAGAAGTGGAGATGTGGATGGGCAAACATATGAAAATGGAGATAAAGATGAAGACTCTGACTGAGGCCAAGATATCACCAGAGCACTTTGCTCTGAGCAGAGTGCAGGTGTGAAGCAGGAGTTATGGCCCAATTCTAACTTCACCAGTGAAAACAATTGCTGAGTTTTTATTTACTTTTTATAGTCTGTATCTCCATGATCAAAGTGCTACAGACTATGTTCTAGGCACTGAACGTTTTTAAGCATTCTGCACAAATGAAAGCTTTACTTAGTATGTAACACAGCTCTGCTTCCTAGAACTGTCTGCTTTTACCTTTCTGATATGCATTTGCTACCCTTACATGTTACTTATGGTACCTAGACTGTCCTCCTTCCGAGCCTGTCCTCATTTTCTCCCCAAATCTGACTCACTATCTCTCAAGGGCTGTAACCTTCACCTGGCCTCTCATGCCTGCCCTAAACCTCTCCCTGTCAATTGCCCCTCATTTCTGTTGACTCTTCTGCGAATCTGTCTTTCCCCTGCATGATGTCTTTTAAAAAATGAAAAAAAAGAAACTTATTAGCTGCAAATACTTCTCGTCCCATCCTTTTGAATGTTATATTTTTTATCTATCAGCAACCTAGCAAATAGGCTTGCATATAATTCTGACCACATTTCTCTCTCTCTCTCTCTCTCTCTCTCTTTGGTTTTTGGGTCACACCCAGCAGTGCTCAGGGGTTACTCCTGGCTCCATGCTCAGAAATCGCTCCTGGCAGACACGGAGGACCATATGGGGCACCAGGATTTGAACCGATGACCTTTTGCAGGAAAGGCAAGCGTCCACATTTCTCTTTTCTAAGGAATGAGAATGGGACAAAGGGAGTTGAGATGGTTTTTCCAGGGACACATAGAGACCAGAATATGGGTATGTTCAGAAAAAAGACGTAGATATAAAGCTTTTATGGGGAAGATGCAGATCTGCTAGGCAATATGCTTGGCAATATGCCAAGTCCTGGGTGAGAATGAAGAGGTGTAGAACATGGTTGTAAGTGAGTACGTGTGTATTTGGACTTGCAACACTAAAATTTTTGCCCTTTCTAAATGACTGTCTATTTTGTTTCTACCATAACTTTATTGGCAGAATAATGCCAACTACTATGGGTTTCTAAAGCATTATGGAGGGAAGAAGGAAAGTAGACAGGAAAAAGAGAAGGAAAAGGGGGAAGATAAAAAGAAGCAAAGAGGTAGGAGAGAGGGAAGAAAGAGAGGGAGGGAGGAAAGTAAAAAGGGAAGGAAGGAGGAGAGGAGATAAAAAGAAAGGAGGAAAAGAGGGTGGTAAGAGGAGGAAGGGAGGGTGGAAGGGAAATAGTAAGGGGCAGAGAAAGAAAAAGAAAAGAATGAAAAAAGGAAGGAAGAAAGGAAAAGCGAGAGACAGAGAAAGAGAAAGGAAATAAGAAAGAAAGGAAGGAAGGGCAGATGGAAGCAAGGAAGGTAGGATTGGTTGTTTCGGGCAGGCATAAGGTCATTGCACAAAATTTCTAGATGAATTTTGAAAGTTCCACCCAGAATTCCCTCTCCATCACCTGAACAATATTCTTATCCTTCACTAATTACACAAGTGTCCTCAGAGAGAACAGACGTAAGGAGAAACTCCTTATGACCAGCAGAGAAAACAGGGTGGGACCTGCTTTGCTGAGAGGCAGGAAAGTGTGTCTGGGACAGATCTATAAATGTTCCCTCACCCTGGGTGGGCAGTGGCTTCCACCCTTCTTCCCCAGAAGGGTCCAGAGCCATGGCTTCAGTCATTTGTTTCTTTGGTCTGCTGGGCTTCGCCTGGTTCGCGTCTGCCAACATTTTTGGTGAGTTCCTACCTGAGACCATAGAATTGCTGGACTAAAGGAAGTTTCATGGCCCAGTGGTGTCATCAGCCAGGCTTTTCCCCAAGACCTAGAATAATTTTATCTCAAGAACCCCACAGAGGTCAATTACATTTTATTTCCTTTTCCGATGAAGAGACAGATGTTCTTGAATCAACTCAAGAATGAATTGCTTGAGGTCACAGAAATGAAATAGATCTTCCTCATTGAATTCTAGCTCCTTAAATTCACCCTTCGAGCAAATTTCTCACAATGATCTATTTTCCATTTCAATTTCCATTAGCTATCATAAAGACTTGAGGTGAGGTAATTTGAGAGCTAGTACCACAGGTAGGAAACCTAACAGTGTCTAATTGTGGAGTGCATTCAACCTATCTATGTAATAAGCTGTAGTTTTGTCAACCTAAGTAAAGAGATAAATTGAAGGAAGCTTGAATTTCCAGATATAGAGTTCATTTAGGAAGAATAGAGGAACTGCAGTTTGAGAAGCTTGTCTAGTGTGTGGAGATTGGAGCTGTGCAGATTGTAGGGTTCAGGAATAGAAAGAGGAGAGAGCACTCAGTGAGTCCAAGCTGCATGCTTCTTGACTTAAAGATGGGAAGAGAGTCTTAATGGATGTTCCTTGGTTAAGAAGGATGTTCCCACTGCCTGTGGGTCACTTTTCAGTGTCAACTCAAGTCTTTTTTTAAGGATGTGAAACTTTTCATTCTTCATCACCTGGATCTGTTTTAGATGGATGCTTCTTTCATGATGAAGCATGCATATGACAGTTACCTTCCAACGTGGTTGTGGTTTCTTAATGAGCACCCACATATTAGGTGTTCTGTTAGTGGAGTTATTCTTTCATTTATATGGCTGAGTTATCCTGGAGGAGCTCAGGTCTGCAGGAAATAGCTGGATACTTTCAAGAATACATCCTCTGTGGGGAGAATTCTCAGCAAGGGAAATCTTTCTGTCAGTTGTGTTATCTGGACCTGTTGGTTCCTTTCACTGCTGAGTCTTACAGCTACCCTGGTCTTGGATAGTTATCACATTCCAGGAAAGAGTGAATATTGAATAGGTAAGTCTCACACTTGATTGTAGCTAATAGTTACAACCATAAGTTCTAGCTTATTTTAGGTAGCGAAGTTATAACAAAAATGGAAACTCAGTGAGCACCTCTGCAAAAGCCATTGGGATTGATTCCTGGAATGCAGTCCACACTTTTCTGAGATGCATTGCTTTCCTCTTTATAGAATACCAGGTGGATGTCCAACCCCTTCGCCCTTGTGAGTTGCAGAGGGAAAAGGCCTTCCAGAAGCGCACAGACTATGTTCCTCAGTGCACAGAAGATGGCAACTTCCAGTAAGTGTCTGTCCCTGTTATGGGCTGGAGGTTCTGAAGCCGCCAGCAAGAACACACCCCTCTCCTTTTCACTCAGCCTTTCTTGCTCTTCTCTGCCTGTCATCTGTTATTTCAAGGGTTCCTACATCTTGGTTCTCCAGGCTAATTTACACTTTATCATCAAACTTAGGGCTCCAATCAGCTCTTCATTCTATCTGGAATTCATGTCATGCTTTTCCTACCTAACTTACCATGACTGCTTGAATAAAAGGCGGGTTAATTAATTTATGTTTTGATGCCTCTTCCTCCTTGTATCATTTTGCAATGTTGAGGTGTAGGGCAGCAGATGCTTGCTGAACTTTTTTGAACCATCCGAGAGCATCTCTCTGGATATTTATTCTTGTCTCCCTAACAATCTCCTTTCATGAAGGGGCTTGTAAACTGCCCTAACATGAAAGTGCATCTAGCAGGAGTCTTTTCCATTTTTGGTGGAGTTATCATTTCAACCAGTGGAATTTGTTCTCCAGCTTGTGCTTTCATGCTGGTGGGAGAAATTTCCTGCTGGTTCATTGAAAAGTGATTGCCAGGGGCTGGGCGGTGGCGCTCGAGGTAAGGTGCCTGCCTTACCTGCGCTAACCTAGGACGGACCGAGGTTCGATCCCCCGGTTTCCCATATGGTCCCCCGTGCCTGCCAGGAGCGACTTCTGAGTGAATAGCCAGGAGTAACCCCTGAGCGTCACCGGGTGTGGCCCAAAAAACCAAAAAGAAAAAAAAAAGTGGGGCCAGGTGGTGGCGCTGAAGGTAAGGTGTCTGCCTTACCGCGCTAGCCTTGGACGGACCGAGGTTCGATCCCCCGTGCCCCATATGGTCCCCCAGGCCAGGGGCGACTTCTGAGCGCATAGCCAGGAGTAACCCCTGAGCGTCACTGGGTGTGACCCAAAAACCAAAAAAAAAAAAAAAGTGATTGCCACTTTACCACATGGCTTCCCTGGAAAAGAGGTTTCCTTTTTTTTATCACTTGATATTTAAAAATAAATACACATGATATTATGATGCTTTAAATTCCTTCCTTAACATTCATATTTTCACCTGTCTGCAGATATAAGAAAGATTGACTTGGGACATTGGGGGTGGGAATGTTGCACTGTTGAAGGGGGTGTTCTTTACATGACCAAAATCACAAACACATATGTAATCAAAACGCTTAAATTAAAAAAAAAAAAAAGGGAAAAAAAAAGAAGGAAAAAAAAAATAAGGCCTCCCAATTCTTACCACAGGCTGTGTTCCTCACACGGACTGTATAGAAAAAGGAGGTACAGCAAACGCACCCTATATACACTTCAACCCAGACCCTTGCCTGGTCTGGATTGGAAATTGGGGACAAAAAAAAAAAAAAAAGAAAGATTGAGACCCTCCTATCTACACAACCTTGTGGAATACTCAGGGATCCTTTGTAATTAATACAAATTATCTTCCCCACTACTGTTCCTCTGGGACTAGAGGAATTCTGTCTAAATCAGTGTTCTTCAATTTTTCTATACCTGCAGTCTGGCACCTAGTCTACATACTCACCCAAGAACTGGTAGTCAGATCTCAAATGATAGAACTATGGTTTTCAACCTTTCTACACTTTCAGACCAGAGTCATTCCATGGAGTGGCTCCTAAAGACACTAATTTCTATGAATCTTATGTATTATATGCAGTCTTATAATCTTGGGCTGCATCCTGCCTGAATATAGCTCCCCTGTAGGAGGACAGCCCCAGGGAGGAGGAGGGGGAGAGTGCTCCCCTTGAATTGTGGCTGGGAAGAGGAATAAACTCAGCTACATGTCCCTCCTTCCTTCTGTTGGCTATATGCTCCTAACGTGCTGAGCCAGATGTTTTCAGAATCCAAAGAGTCAATAAAAACTACCTAGTCACCTGTGGGAAACCCCAGGCTGTGTGGGAATCCTAGTACAGTTAAAGACTTTGGGTGACCCCCACATCATACTATCTTCTTTTTTTTTTTTGGTTTTTGGGCCACACCCAGTGACACTCAGGGGTTACTCCTGGCTATGCGCTCAGAAGCTGCTCCTGGCTTGGGGGACCATATAGGAAACCGGGGTATCGAACCGCGGTCCGTTCCTAGTCTAGTGCAGGCAAGGCAGGCACCTTACCTCCAGCGCCACCACCCGGCTATACTGTCACTGGGAGACCATCTTGGCCCTCCTCAGAAAAACCTGGTTTCTGCTCCCTTTACTTAGCATCCCATGGATTTCCTTATAATCTTGGACTAATGCCACCACATCTCACAGTTCTCTGTCTAACTCTCACATCTTCCAGAATGTTCCGACAAGAGTGTTTCCCTGTCTATCTCCTAAGACCTGCTGTGTGTGTCTATAGGATCCTGCCAGAAAACAGGATTCTGCACTGTAGGGGAAGAGCAGTCCCAGGGAGGAGGAGGAGAATGCTCCCCCTGCAGGACCTATGGGAAGAGGAATAAATTAGTTATATACCCTCTGTGAGCTGGGCTGGGATATTTAGCCTTCCTTTCCCTTCTCATCTCTTCTTTGCTTGACTTGTTCTCCTAGAACAGGGGCAGGGAGGAAGTGGAAAGTGCCAGAGTCTAGGCTCTGTGAGAAGGTCTCTATGTCCATGGAACATATCTCTCCCCACCCTTAGGATGGTGCAGTGTGAGGACGGCGGCCGTTTCTGCTGGTGTGTGGGCTCTGATGGCAAAGAAGTGCCAGGCAGTAGGCAGCAAGGACGCCCCTCAGCCTGTAAGTGTGGGAACATGAGGAGGGACAGGCCTGAATGAATGCAGTTGCATGGGCTGGGATCCACTTTCTCCCCCTGGGAAGCAGGTCTTTCTCTTTGGAAAGCAGTCTCTGCTTTCCAGGGGAAACCACCAGAAAGCAGACCTTATGACTAGCAAACTGGACCATCAAATCATACAGTGCAATAGGTTAGTTACTAACAATCTTGGAAACACAGACACAGTGCCTGGAGCCTGTCAGCTCTCTCAACACTCCCACATACACTGGGGCATGCATGAAAACTCCAGAGCAGTAGTTCATGTGAGGAGGCCAGTGAGAGAGCTCCCAGTTATGCCAGTCATGTCACCCTAAAACAAAGGTCCTTATAAGCTGGTCACTAGACAATGAAGACTTTAACTCAGAACCTCATGATCCTTTAAAGGGAAGGAGGAAGCTCAGTTTGGAGTTCCTGCTACTTATCTGTTGTTTTTTTTTCATAAGCCAGGGAGCAGGGTGGCCCCCAACACTCTTGGGCTGAATGACCCTGGCTGTGTTATGTGCCATGAGCATGCACTGGAGAGATAAGAAGGAAACATATGCAACCTCTCAGGACACAGAAAGGGCGTGGATGGGGGAAGTAACCATTAAAGGAACACAGATAAAGATGCAGAGATCACAACTCTGGACTGAAACAGGAATATTAGGTGAAGCAGAAGCCTTGTGCCCCAATCCTCTGGACACAGTTCTGGGACCAAATGCCAACACGGAAAATAATTCACACATGATTGATGAGATTAAGTAGGTTCAGAACTTCCACACACAAGTCTTCCACGCATAGTACTTAATATCAGCAAGCAGAGATCTCAACAGTGAGGAACCAGCTTCTCCCTGAGACTCATGGACTTTATTGGGAACCCAAAGATCACAGCCAGAAAGGGAAACAGGTTGGGGCCCGGGAGATAGCATGGAGGTAAGGCGTTTACCTTTCATGCAAAAGGTCATCGGTTCAAACTCCGGTGCCCCATATGGTCCCCCGTGCCTGCCAGGAGCAATTTCTGAGCATGGAACCAGGAGTAACCCCTGAGCACTGCCGGGTGTGACCCCCCCCCAAAAAAAAGAAAGGGAAACAGGTGACCTTAGGTACCAATCCAAAAGATGCTTCAATCCAAAAATGCTTCCATCCAATGAGTGACAAGCCCCACCACCACCACCATCAACAACAACATCAAAAACCTATTCTGAATCGAATGAAATCGGTTATTCCAACAGTGAGGCACTGAGGGGAAAAGCAACCTTGCATGGGCTGCAAGTATGTAAGCCAGTAGAGCATGCGAGTCAGAGCAGCTCTGCAGTCATCTAGGTCTCTACTCACATCTGCAGCGTTGTGGGGATTCTGGCCTGGGGAAGAGCCAGTTGGCTAATAGGCAAGATAAAAATCTGCTCTCCACAAACATGGTTTGCAAGTGTACCAAGTAACTGTTTACATAAGCCAGAAGGAAGCCTGCCTGCACATTCTCTGTCCAGGCCTGAAGCATCAAGACCAAGACAGGGGTGTGCCTCTGCCTGAGGGGCTTCTCTGACGCTGCTCTTTGCATCCACAGGTTTGTCCTTTTGCCAGCTTCAAAAACAGCAGATTTTGCTGAGCGGTTACCTGAATAGCACGACCACCACCTACCTGCCCCAGTGTCAGGACTCAGGGGATTATGTGCCTGTGCAGTGTGACCTCCAGAGGGAACAGTGCTGGTGTGTGGACACAGAAGGGATGGAGGTGTATGGTACCCGCCAGCAGGGCCGTCCGCTGAGGTGTAAGTCTGAGAGGAACCCCTGTCTCCCACAAAGGGGACAGTATTCAGCTGGCACATCATTTATTATCCCAGTGAAGTCTGTTCCACGCGGTGGCTGATCAGTCTTTGAGCAGATCCTTTGCCCTGTGGGTGTATCTTACTGGGGTGAATCTAAGTAGCCAGATTCGGTGTTTTCCCAAAGGGCTGGTATTAGCCTCTGATGCAATGGTGGTGGTGAGCTGCTGAGTGATGATTTATTTTCCATCAAGGGAGCTACATAGCCCCTTCCTCATTCAGAGGTCTTCATTTGTTTCCCGGGAAATGTTTAGGTCCTGGGAGCTGTGAGATCCGAAACCGTCGCCTGCTCCACGGAGTCGGGGACAAGTCACCCCCACAGTGTTCTGCAGATGGAGGATTTATGCCAGTCCAGTGCAAGTTTGTCAACACCACTGACATGATGGTTTTTGACCTCGTCCACAGCTACAACAGGTGAGGGGAGTGGGTTTTAGAGCATGCCTGTGGCCAGGTATCCCTTCCTATTGGCCAGGCCATGTGACACCCATAGCAGAACCAAATGCATGCAGCTAGTGCCCTCCCTGGGGCCTGGGAGCTCACCTCATTCTCAGATGCTTCTCACAGACATTGTAAACAAAGCAATCAGGAAATAGTTATTTGAATTTTAAAAACACATGGAGTCTCAGACCCAGCTGCTGAAAATCAAAACAGCAGTATTGAAGACATGGTGGAAGATGTCTGCAGTGTCAGTGTTTATGGTAGCAGAAAACTGGAGACAACGGAAGCCACCCAAGTAGATGGTTGAATTCAACCAGATCCCCCCTTAAATATTTAGTCTTTGTTCAGAATCACTCAAAGTCAGTTGACTTGCAGCGGCATCTGGACTTGTTTATAGTAATGTGATATAAGATGGAGGGCCCAGATGATATAATTTTTAGAAAAGAAGCAAATGATTTTCTATGCACCAATGATTGTATGGTTATGCATCTGTCTATTCAGGACTAAAGTGATGTTTACCAAAAGTAAGCATACAGGTGAGAACTGATGGGAAGAAGAGGAGTGGAGAGAAGAACATGAGCATAAAAGAAAAAAAGTTGGAACTCTTAAAAGCAAAACCTGGGGGGCCCGGGAGATAGCATGGAGGTAAGGCATTTGCCTTTCATACAGAAGGTCATCGGTTCGAATCCCGGTGCCCCATATGGTCCCCCGTGCCTGCCAGGAGCAATTTCTGAGCATGGAGCCAGGAGTAACCCCTGAGCACTGCCGGGTGTGACCCAAAAAACAAAACAAACAAACAAACAAACAAAAAAGCAAAACCTGGAATCTACTTGTGCATAAATCTATTTATGTAGATAAATCTATATAAATCTATGTATGTAGGTCCTTAGAAGTAGGATAATTGGGACCAGAGATAGTGCAATGGGCAGTGACCATTGGAAGACTACGTGGTCTTCCGAGCATCACTAAGAGTGACTCTAATTATAGAGTGAGGAGTAAGCCCTGAGCACCACCAGGTGTGAATTCAAAACCACAAAAATAAAATATCACTGCCCCCCCCAACAAACAAATAACAAATGAGAAAGAAAGAAATCAAAGGGATTAGCACTGATGTTGACTTTGGGTCTGTAGTATAGTACAATAATACTATTTAGTGTTTATATACTATTTATTTACTATATATACATATATATACTATTTAGTATATTTAGTATATTTACCTTAAATGCAGCTGACCCTGGGGTATCCCATATGGTTCCAAGATCCCTCTTCCAGGAGTGATTCGTGAGTGCAGAGCCAAGAGTAAATTCTGAACAATTTTTTAAGAAGGTATATTTAATTAATTAATTTTTGATAGTTTTAAAACTGGCCTTGATATCCTTTGAGGCCCCAACAAACATATTTCAGTGATCTACTCCCTCTGGTTTCCATCGACCTGTTGTTCTATCCATGTGCATTTTATTTCCCTTTGGAACATTCATTGGGGAGCCTCAATGCTTCCTTCCCCTCTGTGAAGTAGAGAACAAAGCCCTGCTCATTTTGGAATTTAGTGAAGTCTTTTCTATGACTCCCTGTTATTCATGCATTTGTCAGCAGATTCTTTGCCCCCAGGTCTAGGATGACCTGGCTAGGAGCATCAGAACTTCAGCAACCTGAAATGTAGATGCTCACTGAAATACAACAATGTGCACAGTCCAAGCTCAGCCAAAGATTTCCTATAGACTGGGGCTCGATATGCTTTTGTTACTTTAAATTTTACAGAGAAAATTGAGAAATGGCTCTTTGGAAGGACAGAGAGACAGTGACCACAATGACTGGATCCTTTAACTCTTCCATACAACATCAGGTTAAACTACTTCTTGCGTAGGGCCTGCCTAGATCTGCACATAGTAGGCCTTCACCAGTGCTAAAAGTTAGTACAGCAAAGAATGTCTTCTCTGTGCCATTGTGAGAAGACACACTTCACAGCTCCTTCCACAAGAGGGCAGGCGAGTTAAATGCAAAAGTTTAGGACTAAGCATCTATTGTTAAAAACAAACAAAAACATTGGCTCCGAAATGGGATCCTATCTTTTCTGTAACTAAGCGTGTCTCAAAGCAAATTCTGATGGAGAAAGGTCATGGGAAGGGTCATGAGGTGGTTACTGGCAGCCCAGCTGCAGGCAGGGATTTTTCTGATAAGCAGTCCTGGGCCGAATCAGATCTGGGCCTCCACTGCTCTATGTGGAAGAAGGCCTGAGTCCATGTGCAGGGACCGGGCTGAAAGTCTAGTATTGCCAGATAAAATACTGAATGGCTAGTTCCCTTGAGGTTTCAGATAAGTAAAGGATAAAGTTTTAGTGTGTCTCCAATGTTACATCAAGAATTTTAAGCACAGGGATAAGAGATATATATCTACATCAGAACTCAACTTGGTGCAACGTGGTAACTTGGTGCTGGAAAGGCCTAGTGAGACTTTGGTCCTGGGGAGAGATGTTGACAGAGACCAGAATAGGTGCAAAGATGGTGGAGACATAGGAGGGGTGTGGAGAAATATTTACAGGTGGAATCCTCAGAATCTGAGGCTAAGAATATAACAGGAGAGAGGATGAAAGGATACCAGGGCCCTTGATGTCCTTTCTCACAGAAAAGCACCAAATACAGTAGAAGGAAGAAATGAGTCAGTATGGCATGATTATTATACTGTAATTCATAAGTGGTAAGCTCATTTTAGAAATCAGCCACAGGAATCAGAAGCTGACTAGTTGGATTGCAAGAAAAGAATAAATCAAGGAAGATTCAGAGTTTGAAATTCCAGGATTTGCAGTTGAAGATCCTGCTTTATTGAGTAGATTGCTTCATTATCTTCAGTTGCAGTTGCCAAAGAAGCAGTGGATCTGGATTCATTGTACATACCCTTGGTCTTCTCTGGGTGATCTTGAACCAATAAATCCAAACTAAAAATTTCTGCTTATAACTTGTGAAAAAGAGATTACTAAAGGTTTTTGTGAGGCTTAAGTTAGAGAAAATATGGAGAATGCTTGATGAAGTATGGAACATTCAGTATGCCACTTATTATTATCCATCATTACTAATTAATGGGAACATCATGAGGCTAGGTCGGGACTGGAACTCTGCTATGTTAGTTTCCAAGCCATTGGCTCTTTTCATTCTAAAAGGAATTGGTAAGGAGGGATCAACAATGACAGAATCTGGAAGGACAGGCTTTGCTTGTGTGCTCAGTGATTCCCAGGGTTAATTCTGGCTCTTCACCCAGGGATCCTGGTGGGCTTAGACTCCTAGTAGAATTTGGAGATGATATGAGGTGCAGATAATCAAACTCATGTCAGCTGTTTGCAAGGCAAGCGCCATACAGCTATAATCCTCTGGCCTCAAAACATCTTTATCTCACCACTGTGGGGGTCATAAACCTTGTCTATGGGTTTTTTATTTTCATATTTATTTATTTATTTATTTATTTATTTATTTATTTATTTATTTATTTATTTATTTATGTATTTATTTATTTATTTATTTATTGGTCTTTGGGTCATACCCAGTGGCGCTCAGGGGTTACTCCTGGCTCTGTACTCAGAAAATGCTCCTGGCAGGCTTGGGGGACCATATGGAATGCTGGGATTTGAACCACCCGGATTCTCTAGATTATCTAGAGAATCTAAATGACAGTATCTAGTCTTATGATGGCTTTCCCTCCATCAACCTGAGTTATTGTGACTCCATTGTGTAATATGGGAAAAGTATTTAAGACATCTTTATGAAAAGCAGAGGAGGGCCTAGATATAAGGGAAGATTCTAAAATAAAAAACCCATGGGTTCGGAGAGATAGCACAGCGGTAGGGCATTTACCTTGCATGTGGCCAACCCGGGAGATGGTGGTTCAGCCTGCATCGTTTCAACGCATAATAAACACCTTGTCTTTTAAAACTTCATAAACTTTAGCTCTATAAAATGAGGTTATAATTAAATTATACCACACTTAGACTTGTATTTTTCTAGGTTAAATAAATGAACTTTAATTATATGCTTTCAATTAGTGGCAACTGGCAACATTTCTTATTTATTATTATGCTAATAATTCATTATAACCTTTTAAAAATGTAGCTTATATTCAGATAATATAATCAGATAACAACACGGGAAAATATGTAATCCAATAATACTGTTATAGGCTTTGCTTAGCATATTTATTCCTTTAAAATTTACTAATGCTTGCTATAACTCCTTACTTAGGCTCTGAGAGACCCTGCCCCAAAACTGAGATATAGCTTCATTCTCCAGATCACACAATAAAGGCAGATGGACTGTGAGTAGCCAGTGAGAAGCATCCTTATCTGTCCAGGATACCAGGGTCACACCATGTACCAGGATCAGATCACATTATTTCATAGGCCTTTAAACAGCCCACAGGCCAGATGTTATTCCTGATGCATGATAGTAATTAAACTATATGTATATGGTATTTTGCTCATTCTTGCATACTAATTTAAGAGATTAGATGTAATCTATGCATTAATTTACCTATTACTAGACATTAAGATTAATTTCAAGATTTTGCTATAGCTTACTTATTCAGTTCTAAACAGACCTGGTTACTCAGAGACCTGCATTTTATATTAACTTGTTTCAGAGGATGGAGGGGATATATTTACAGACACAAGCAGAAGCATATTATGCTTGGTTCTTGTGTACTAACTCTATAGGGTATAAAAGCAAATTTCCTAATGTTGAATATAGATGAAAACTTCGTTTCTGGTTGCTAAATCATTGCACATGGGAGGAACTCCTTAATGCAACTTTACATCACCTAAGCTTCATATTACTTCCAAGATGGGGAATCCAGCCAAGTAACTCCTTATAGTGTTTGCCAAGCTATACATAATCTAGGCAAACTTTCCTTTTTTATGGGCTAGGGTTTATAACTCCTATTACTGATGTCATGCTAATTTTTTCTACCGTGTAACTGGGAAATATTCTTCGTACGAATTTCCATTGATGGAATTTGGCTCCTTTTCAAGCTCTTGAAAAGTTGTAAAAAGCTGTGAAGGTGTTTGATCTCTTTAAATGAGATCATCTACCATATACCATATGCTTGAAAAGCTTTCAGTCTCCATTGTTATATTCTAGTAAAAAAAAACTAGTAAACACAATCCTCATTACCTGTCTTCTTCTTGATTCTGGAAGCCTATGCGCAAGCATAAATTGATCAAAGCCCATGAGCGAGAAAAAGAACTAATTAGTAGAGGTCAGCTAAGTACAATTTTATTTTCCAAGACTTCATCTTGCTTAGCATGGTAGAAACAATTTAAAAAAATAGTAATTTGCCACAGACATATAGCATGGAGAGAATGGCATAAACTTTTTTTCCCCCCAGATGAACTGTGGCTGAATGTATTTATTTTTGCAGGAAGAACTTGTGATGATTTATCTTTAATAAACCGGTGTCCATATATCTCATCCTTTCTTAGGTTTCCTGATGCCTTCGTGACTTTCAAGTCTTTCAAGAGCAGATTCCCTGAGGTGTCTGGCTATTGTCACTGTGCCGACAGTCTGGGGAGGGAATTGGCTGAGACAGGTAAGCTCATGTTGGGGAGACAGTAGACAGGAGAGCCATCACAGACCAGAGTCTGCCTATCTTTATGAGTAAAGCAGGCAGAGCTGTGCCTGCAGTGTTCTGAAGACTTGATTAGTCAACTTGCACAGGATACTTTGAGCACAGCAACTGCCAGCCCCGATTCTGACTTTGTACATCTCAGAGAGAGGAACTCCCTCAGACAAATGTAACACACTGAGGTTGGTAGGTGGTTTACAGGAAAGATTTCAGGATCTTCGTTTTTAAAAAAATTTTTTTAAACACCATAATTATAGGGTTGTTCATAATACAGATTTTTTAACAGATAAAGTCGTTCATGATTGAATTACACTCATACTTTCTCTAACAACCTTCACAAGTGAGGATTTCCTACCACCAACATTAATATTTTCCCTCCCATCCTCCTTGATGCCTTCTGTCCTCCCACCTACCCTCCCACCTGCCACCTGCCTCTAATATTTCTTATTTTCTCCAAGTGTACACTTGTGCTTTAGCTACTTTTACAACCAGACACAATAGCCCTCACTTCACAGACCGTTATGGCCTTGCTCAGATCTTGTGAAAATGTCAAAGATGACCATGGGCTCTTCTCTATTTACATGGCAAGGACAGGGCTTACTTTCTGATTCTCGAAATTATTAAAACATTTGCTTTCTCTGCATAGGGTTGGAGCTATTACTAGATGAAATTTATGACACCATTTTTACTGGCCTGAGTCAGCCGTCGACTTTTAGTGAAACCACCCTCTTCCGCATACTACAGAGACGGTTCCTAGCAATTCAGCTACTCATCTCAGGCAGATTCCGATGTAAGTGGTGAGCTCACTGCTAAATAAATGTGCCTATTTTTTTTCTAGAAGGAAACCAGTTAGGTTTTTGTTTTGCTTTATTTTTATTTTTTTTTTTTCTGTTTTCTTTTGTTTTTGTTTTGGGGTCACACATAGTGTGCTCAGTCATTACTTCTGGCTCTGCACACAGATGTTATTCCTGGCAGGCTCAGGAGACCATATGGGATGTAGGGGATCAAACCCAGGTCAGCTGTCTACAAGGCAAATGCCCTATCTGTGTGCTATTACTCAGGTCCTGCCATTTTGGTTTTTAAGTTGGCGCAGTCTCCTTCTCTCTTCCCCAAAGTGAATTCAGGAATTAAAAAAAATACATCTGAATGCATGCTATAGCCCAAACACTGCATGCATGCTCACTTCGTTATTGCATGACTTTCTCATAGGTCCCACAAAGTGTGAAGTGGAGCGGTTCATAGCCACCAACTATGATCATCCCTACATTCCTAAATGTCACCCAAATGGTGACTTCCAAGCTGTACAGTGCCAAAAGGAAGGACCATGCTGGTGTGTGGATGCACAAGGACAGGAGATCCATGGAACTCAGCAGCAAATGGGGCTACCGTTTTGTGGTGGGTGACCCTTGAAGGTTTTCCTATTTTATTTCATCAGATCTTAGAGTTCTAAATGTTTATTTAGATCAATCACTCTTGAGCCCATTAACTTCACTGTCTTCTCATTGTAACCCACAAGCTCCTTAAGCTTATCAGGATTTTCAGCTTGTTTATTCTGATTAACTTTCAACATGGTTCTAACTCTCAGAGTTGTCAGAGTTGCTTCCTCAGAAAGCTCAGAGGATATTAGGGACTTTCTAGGCAAAGGAAAAGAAAAGACAGTTGAGCTTATTTGTGCCTTTATAAAAAGTGTATACTGGCAACTAAAACTACTCAAATCAGTCTAGAGCCAAATTTGTCTTATATACTATGTATAAAAAAGAGATGATCAGAAAGAGGTGATGGTTGATAAGGGTCTTCTAAAAATCAAAGATGTTTCCTGGAAAAGGGAAATAACATAAGATGTTCTTTAAAGTGAAAGAAGATAAGTGAAAATATGAGGTCACAAATAATAGGCATTGCTGTGGTCCTGGGCACTGGTTATACTAGAAAGAGGGAAACATGTTGGCGTGTTATCAGGGTGGTACTCTAAACTTCGACTAGAAGGAAAAGCAAGGGAAGACAATATGGTATTTCAAATTATTAAAACTTTTGTCACTCATCCTAGGTCAGAGAAAGTATTTTAGAGCTCTGTAATGTTGAAATTGTGTGTGTGTGTGTGTGTGTGTGTGTGTGTGTGTGTGTGTGTTTATGACCTTGTACATGCAGGGCTCTCACTAAACACCATCATCACTAAACACCTTTGGAGCTTATCAAAAATCATCTAAACATGTTTAAAATTTAATTTAATTTTATTTTATAGAAACCATTGTGATTTACAAACGCTTTCATAGTTGGGCTACAGACATACAATAAATCAGGGTCAATCTCATCACCAATGTCTACCTCCCTCCACCAATGTTCCCTAAGTGCATCCCAAACCACCACCCTGTCCCACAGACTGCCAGTATAATAGATTAAGTTTAGATTGATAAAGTTTGGACCATTTGATTACATTTTTGTTGCCTTTTGCCTAGATTTTTTGTTCTCTCTTCCTTTTTATGATAACAATTTTTAATATCTTTATTTAAGCACAATGGTTACAAACATGTTTGTAGTTGGGTTTCAGTCATAAAAATGTACACCCCCCTTCACCAGTGCAATCTTCCTACCACCAATGCTCTCCATCTCCTTCCTCCCCTAACCCCTACCAGTCTTCGAGACAGGCAGTCTATTTCTATCACTCACTACCACTGTCATGATAGTTGTTGGTGTAGTTCTTTATCTAACTGCGCTCACTACTTTTTGTGGTAAGCTTCATATCATGGGATGGTCCTCTCAAACCTTATCTCTTTTGTCTCTGGGTATTATTACCATATTATCTTTTATTTTTCTAAATCTCACAGATGAGCGAGACTATTCTGTATCTATCTCTCTCCCTTTTGACTCATTTCTCTTAGAATAATAGTTTCCATGTATAGGAAAATGTCACAACTTCATTTTCTTGACAGCTGCATAGTATTTTATTGTGTATATGTACCATAGTTTCTTTAGCTACTCACCTGTTGTCTGGCATCTGGGTTGTTTACAGATTCTGGCTATTGTAAAGAGAGTTGCAATGAACATAGATGTGCAGAGGGCATTTTTTTTTTTTGGTTTTTGGGTCACACCCAGCAGTGCTCAGGGGTTATTCCTGGCTCCATGCTCAGAAATTGCTCCTGGCAGGCACGGGGGACCATATGGGGCACCGGGATTCGAACCGATGACCTTTTGCATGAAAGGCAAACGCCTTACCTCCATGCTATCTCCCGGGCCCCACAGCAGAGGGCATTTTTATATTTGTGGTTTGCATTCCTTGGGTATATCCCTGGAGATGCATAGCTGGTCAGGTAGGAGCTCAATTTCCAGTTTTTTGAGGAGTCTCCATATTGTTTTTCAAAAAGGCAGGACAAGACGACATTCTCACCAGCAGTGAATGAGAGGTCTTTCTCTCCACATCCCGGCCAGCATTGATTGTTCTTGTTCTTTGTGATGTGTGCCAGTCTCTGTGGCATGAACTGGTACCTCATTGTTGTTTTGATTCTCATATCCTTGATGATTAGTGACGTGGAGCATTTTTTCATATGCCTTTTGTCCATTTATATTTCTTCTTTGAAAAAGTGTCTGTTCATTTCTTTTCACCACTTTTTGATGGGGCTAGATTTTTCCCCCTTGGCAAGTTCTGCAAGTACCTTGTAGATCTTAGATATTAGCCCCTTATCTTATGGGTATTGGGTGAATAGTTTCTCCCATTCTGTGGGTATCCTTTTTATCGTAGTCACTATTTTCTTTGAGGTGCAGAAGCTTCTCTGCTTAAGATAGTCCCTTCTGTTTATCTTTCACTAACTTAGAGAGTGATGTTTCTTCTTTGATGATGCCTTTAATCTCAATGTCATGGGGTGTTTTGCCTATATTTTGTTCTATATACTTATGGTTTCAGGTCTGATATTAAAGTCTTTATTAATCCATTTGGATTTGACCTTTGTGCATGATGTTAGATGGAGATCAAAGTTCACTTTTTTTTCATGTGACTGAGTAGTTGTCCCAACACCACTTGTCGAAGAGACTTTCCTTGCTCCATTTTGTGTTTCTTGCCCCTTTATCAAAGATTAGTTGATTGTATGTCTGGGGAACAGTCTCTGAATACTCCAGTCTATTCTATTGTACCATGCTGCTTTAATGACTATTGCTTTGTAGTACAATTTAAAGCCAGGGAAAGTGATGCCTCCTATATTCTTTTTTCTTAAAGGTTACTCTAGCTTTTCATGGGTGTTCTTCCAAATGAAATTTCAGGAGTATTTGTTCCACTTCTTTGAAGAATGTCATGGGTATCCTTTGAAGAATTTATTACATCTGTCAAATGCTTTAGAGAGGATTGCCATTTTAATTGTTAATTCTGCCAATCCATGAACAGGATATGTATGTCCATTTCCTGTGTCCTCTTTTATTTCTTGAGGCAGTGTTTTGTAGTTTTATTTGTATAGGTCCTTCACTTCTTTAGTTAATTAGACTCCAAGATATTTGAGTTTCTGTGGCTCTATTGTGAATGGGAATGGTTTATAAGGTCCATTTCTTTTCTATCATTATTTGTGTATAAGAAAGCCATTGATTTTTGCATGTTAATTTTGTAGCTTTCCACTTTACTATATGAGTCTATTGTTTCTAAATATTTTCTGATAGTCTTTAGGGTTTTCTAAATATAGTATGATGTCATCTGCAAACAATGAGAGTTTAACTTCTTCTTTCCTATCTGGCTGCCTTTGATATAATTTCTTTCCCAATTGCTATGGCAAGTCCTTCCAGTACTGTTAAATATTACTGACAAGATGGGGCAGTCTTTTCTTTTTACCAGACTTTAAAGAAAAGTCTTTTAGTTTGTCTCCATTAAGTATAATATTTGCTATGGGCTTGCGATAAAAGGTCTTGACTATATTGAGTTTGGGCTATATTCGCCATATAAGACGACCTCTCTTTTAAAATACACCAAATGGAAACTAAAAAATTTAAAAGAAAGTAGAACTCTCCAAGGTTAATAGGATATGTTTAATAAAGCTAAACTTTGGAGTGCTAACAACCATGTTACATTTTTCATTTGTAGTGAGTGGCTATGATTTTTCAATTGTGATCTACATTGGGAGCAGGGAGAGGGGCTCCTTCAAAAGCAGATGGTTGGGAGACAGTGATGAATAGGACAGCTAGAGGGAGAGTGCCTCTTCTGTGTCCCATAAAAGCTGAACAGAGAACTGACCACCAGAAAGCCTCATAACAGCTATGACACCTGGCGGCTAGATGGGATACAACACTTGGTGACTCAGCTCCTCTGTGTCCTGAAAGATGAATCAGGACAAGCAGAGGACTGAGTGATGGTGCATGGGATGTGGCAGTAAGAAGGGGTTGAATCACTTGTCTCTGAAGCTGGAGTAAGTTTTAGCATGCTGTATACCAGCATATAATACAAACCCGACTATTTTTCCATGGGTAAAAGCATATATATATATATGTATATATATATGTATATATATATATATGCTGACCACTTTCTTTCATTTCTCCTCTAAAAATTGATTATTCTTGTTGGGTTTCAGCTTGATACCTATGAAGGGTTTATATTGCAGTGTTGAGGTTTCCTCGGTAAGAAATTTTTTGTTGCCAATTATTCCAAAATCTTTTACTATTGTCAGATTCGCTATGCTCCTTACATTCAGTTGTGCTTTCACACTTTAAGTAACTTGTCTCTAACACATACCTTCTAAACTTGTTTCCTTCCTGTGGCATTATTATTCTACCATTTAGCCTCCAGTTTGAGTTGGATTTAGGGCCACTATCCAACATGACTTTGTATGAGTTCTATATGTATTTTGTTTCCATATTAAATCAAATTGGAGAATTTTAGGCAGATTATTCATTGGGCAAAATATAAGGAAACAACCATACTCCTGATCATTGGTCAGGTTTTCTGAAAGTGAGCCAGTATCTTGAACCTTCCCTAAAAGGATGATCAACTCTGGAGAGTAAATGCCAGGAGAAATAATGGTAACAGAGAAATCTGCATCCCAGTCTGTTCTTCCTCTTACCCCCCAAAGGAAATAGATACAGAGAAGGGTATAAAATGCAGTAATTCTTGGCTGAATTTATGTGACTAGCAGTGTTGGCTCACTTTAGACTGTGCTCAGGGCTTACTCTTGGCTCTGCACTTCTGGGAGTTCAAAATTCAGGTTGGCCACTTGAAAGCAAGTCTTACAGGTTGTATTATTTTTCCAGTCTCTTGACTAAAATATTTAAAGACTTCAGTGAGATTTGGGAGTCACAAGACTGCTGGGAGCAGCAGTATTTTGGGGGACATGTAGTACTGGAACTCAGAACCTCTCTCATGTCAGAGATGTGCTCACTTGAGCTTTCTTGTTATCCTGCCTTGTTCCTTGATGGAAACTTTGAAATGTAACTAATAGAAAGATCTGTCATGTAAAAACCTTTTTTCCCATTTTTTGTTTGTTTGTTCTGTCTTATGCAGTTGAAGACCAATCCTGTCCCTCGGAGAGGCGACGGTCTCTGTCTAGACTCCACTTTGGGCCCATGGGCTACTTTAGCCAACACAACTTGTTCATGTTGGATCCTGTGGAACGAAAGGTTTCTCTGGGCACGGCCAGGTCTGCCCCACCCTGCCCACCCTTGCTCAAGGAGCTCTTTGTGAACTCTGGGGTTCTTCGCTCAAGAATCGAAGGGTGGGACAGACTGTTTGCTAACGCAGAAAGTCTCCTCAGAGAAGCCATCCGTGTGATTTTCCCCTCTTACAAACTGGTTCGTCTGGCACTTCAATTTACCACTAACCCAAAGCAACTCCAACAAAACTTATTTGGAGGAAAATTTTTAGAGAATGTCGGGGAGTTTAATTTGTCAAGAGCCCTTGGCACAAGAGGTACATTTAACTTTAGTCAGTTTTTCCAGCAGTTTGGTCTCCCAGGCTTCAAGAATGGAAGGGCTCCGGTTTCTGCAACAAACTCCCTATCTGTGGGGCTGGAGTCAGGTACAGAAACACGCAAATCTGCTGAGGAGAAGGTTGCTATGAACAAGACAGTTATGAGCAGCTTTGGCTTTGAGGTCAACTTACAAGAGAACTTGGTGGCCTTGAAATTCTTAACTTCTCTCCTGGAGCTTCCAGAGTTCCTTCTCTTTTTGAAGCATCTCCTTTCTGTGCCAGTAGACCTAGCCAATGACTTGGGGCAAATCATGGAAATGGCACTCAGCTCTCAGGGCTGTGAGCAGACCCTTGGCAGTCTTTTTGTCCCATCTTGCACAAAAGATGGAAAATATGAAGAGGTTCAGTGCTTTGCTGGAGAGTGCTGGTGTGTGGATTCCTGGGGCCAAGAGCTTTCTGGTTCTAGGCTACGAGGTAGAAAACCGAGGTGCCCCACACAGTGTGAAAAACAAAGGGCTCATCTGCAAAGTCTTTCTGATAGCCAGCCTGCAGGATCTAGCCTGCTTGTGCCTTCTTGTACCAGCGAGGGGCACTTCCTACCTGTCCAGTGCTTTGGATCAGAGTGCTACTGTGTTGATGCTGATGGTCAGATAATTCCTGAAATCCAAAGTAGACTCGGAGAACCTGCAAAATGTAAGTGAATTGACTCTCTCTAGGGGTCCTGGCACAATGCATGGCAGTCATAACTTAAGACTCACTTTTGTTAGTGGTCCCATTCACTCGTTAATTTAAACCCATAGGCCGGAGAGATAGTACTAGGGTTAAGATACTGGATTTTGTACAACGCTGACTTAGTTTAATCCCCACATTGCATATGGTCCCCTGAGCATGTCTGGAGTGATCTTTGAGCACAGAGCCAGGGATCAGCGCTAAACACAATCAAGTATGCAGTTCAAAAAATAATTCTGAATAGTCTAAATAACATACTTTATCTTAATGGATGAAGGGAAGAATGATCATACCTTAATATTGAACCAACTACATTTCTGGCTTGCTGATGGTGACTGGTTTCTCTAGTGCCTGTTCAGTAAGGGGGGCATTCTAAATGATAATGTTGATAGAATTTCTGTAGCTCCATCAAGCATTAGGTCTAGTGCACAGTTAACAATATCAATACAGTCTTCTATGTGTAATTAAATTTCCAACTGGTCACACTATTCACTATTCCTTCCCAGGCCCCACACCCTGCCAGTTACAGGCTGAGCAAGCCTTCCTTAAAACAGTACAGACCCAGCTGTTGAATTCCAGAACTCTGACCAACTTATCCAAGATCTACATTCCACAATGTAGTGCTAGTGGACAGTGGAGACCCATTCAATGTGATGGCCCTCCTGAGCAGGCCTTTGAGTGGTACGAACGGTGGAAGAATCAGAACAAGGGTGATAAAGAGCTTGCCCCTGCACAGCTGCTAATGACGATCATGAGCTATAGAGAATCAGCTTCTGGAAGCTTCCGTTTCTTTATTGAAAGTTTGTATGAGACTGGTCAACAAGGAATTTTCCCAAGGCTGGCACAGTACTCTGATTTCCAAGCTGTCCCACTGGAAATTTTGGAAGGCAACTTGACACAGCCTGAGGAGAACATCCTCCTGGAGCCCTACTTTTTTTGGCAAATCCTAAATGGTCAGCTCACCCGTTACCCTGGCTCCTACTCAGACTTTAGCACTCCTTTAGCTCACATGGACTTGAGGAGGTGCTGGTGTGTGAATGAGGCTGGTCAACAGCTACAAGGGACCTCTATGGAGCCAAGAAATGACCAAGCATGTGAGTAAAAAACTGTGTTAAAAATGCTCTGTGTGTGTCTGTATATGCTTTGGACTTTCCAGATTGTGCAAAGGAAGCATAAAGGCCCCTCCCAGTATTTCTTGGTCAATTAGGCTAGCAATTCACTTTGAGAGTCAGAGGATGAGATGGTGTTTGGGTCTTGTGGTCCCTGGAATTTTTTGTACCTCACTTGAAGGCCTCTAGGTCTTCTAGGTTCATTTCCAGAATTACTTGTAGAACCTCAAGGGTTTAACCTGGAGATACTTGGGAAAACATGTAGTGTCTGGAGACAAACTGCACATAAAACATTTTTCCTTAACTAAGTGCTATCTACCATACCTTATCTGTGTTATGTTTTTAAGATGTTAGATGGAAGGATTGAGTGTCCAATATGGAAATGAGCTTAGAAAAACTTAGGTCCAGCCATTCTTCCCTCCCTCTCTACCTTATTCCCTTCATTCCTTCTTTCCTTATTTCCTCCTTTCCTCCTTCCTTCTATTCTCCCATCCTCTTTTTCCTTTTTCTCCCTTCCTTCCTTCTCTCCCTTCCTTTCTTCCTTCTCTCCCTCCCTTCCTTTCCTTTATTCCTTCCTTCTTTCTTTCTTTTCTTTTTTCTCTCTTTGCTTTCTTTCTTTCTTTTTCTCTTTTCTTTCCTTTCACTTTCTGTTTTTTCTTTCCATTTCTCCTTTCCTTTCTTTCTTCCTTCCATTTCTTCCTTATTTCCTTCCTTTTTCCCTCCCTCCCTTTTTCTTCCTTCTTTCTATTCTTTCTTATTTTCTCCCTCCCTTCCTTCCCTCCTCCTTTTCTCTACTTCATTCAAAGCTAATTGGGTACTTAAATGCTGTGATCTCTCTATGTTTCATTTTATTATATGTAACATATAGTTAACTGTTGGACTTTTACATAGATTAGATGGAGTAAATATGTGTAGTATTATGCCTAACATTAGGGATCACTAGCCTTACTACATAGTAGATTTTCCATAACTTTTGAATTAATAAAATAATAAAGATAGAAAAGAAAGCATTATAGGTTGAAGAAGATGATGAAAAGAAAATTGTGAAACTGTGAAAAGAAAAGCATGTGTGTATATATGTATATATGTACATGCTTGCATGTACATGCACACATGCTTCAAAATGATTTAAGGAATCTGTGTTTGTGAGTGAATCCATCTCAATGTCTGATTCTCTTAGGTCCTGGGTCTTGTGAGGAAGCAAAACTTCGTGTTCAGAAGTTCATTGAGGATACAGAAGAGATAATCTTGGCTTCTAACAGTTCTCAGTACCCTCTGGGAGAGAGTTTCCTAGTGGCCAAAGGAATCCAACTGACTGATGAGGAACTGGCTCTTCCTCAACTCTCCCCATCCCGGGAGATTTTCTTAGAGAAATTTCTGAGGGGAGGTGATTACGCCCTCCGTCTGGCAGCCCAGTCTAGTGAGTACCATACTCTTCTGTTCTGTTTTGTTTGTTTTGTTTTTCCATTCTATCTAGGAGACTGAAACTTGAACTACCCTTCACTCGTCTTCAAGACTTTATGACTTTGGTTTCTCACAGACCATAGATTCCTGGGACAGGAAAAGTAAGCCGGTTGTGTGATTCCTGTCAACTTTGAAGCATGTCTATTTTTCTTCCTTTTTATACACTAAGTTCTTTAAGCACAGTGGTTACAAAAATGTTCATAATTGGGGTTCAGTCATAAAATATACACCCCCTTCACCAGTGCAACTTTCCCATCACCATTGTCTCTCCCCACCTCCTGTCTGTCTTTGAGACATGACATTGTTATGGTCACTGTTAGTGTAGTTATTTCTCTAACTGTTCTTACCACTCTTTGTAATAAGCTTGTTATCATGGGCTGGTCCTTCCAACCCTCATGTCTATTGTTTCTGGGTGCTATTATTATAATACTGTCTTTTATTTTGCTTAAATCCCACATATGAGTGAGACTATTCTGTGCTTATCTCTCTCACTCTGACTTATTTCACTCAAGAAAATAGTATCCAAATCTATACATGTATAAGAAAATTTGGGACTTGATTTATTCTAACAGCTGCATAGTATTCTATTGTATAGATTTATATACCACAGTTTCTTTTGCCACTCATCTTGTTGGGCATCTGGGTTATTTCCAGATGTTGGCTATTATAAATAGTGCTTCTATGAACATAGGATTGCAGAAGGCATTATTGTATTGTGTTTTTTGTGGTTCTAGGTTATATCCCTAGGAGTGGTATTGCTGGATAATATGGGAATTCAATGCCCAGTTTTCTACAGAATATCCATATTGCTTTCCAAAGAGGCTGGACTATCTGGCATTCCCACCAGCAGTGATAAATAATTCCTTTTTTCCCTATATTCACACCAGCAGTGATTGTTCTTGTTCTTTGTGATATGTGCTAGTCTCTGTGGCTTAAGATGGTACCTAATTGTTGTTTTGATTTGCACCTCCCTGATGATCAGTAATATAGTACCTTCTGGTCATTGGTACTTCTTCTTTGAGGAAATGTCTGTTCATTTCTTCTCTCCATTTTTTGATGGGGTTAGATGTTGTTTTTCTTGTTAAGTTCTGTCAGGCCTTATATATTTTAGATATTAGCCCTTTATCTGATGAGTGTTTTGTGAATTGTTTCTTCCATTCAGTGGATGACCTTTTTTTTACCATAGTCACTGTTTTCTTTGAATTAAAGAAACTTCTTATTTTAATTTAATCCCACTTGTCTCTCTCTACTTCCACTTGTTTGGAGAGTGATGTTTTCTCCTTGAAGATGTCTTTAGTTTCAATGTCATGAAGTGTTTTACCTACATGTTGTTCTATATATCGTATGGTTCCAGGCCTGATATCAAGGCCTTTAATCTATTTGGATTGACCTTTGTTCATAGTATTTGATAGAGGTCTGAGTCTGCTTTTTTGCATGTGTCTGACCAGCTGTCCCAAAACAAATTTTTGAAGAGGCATTCCTTGCTCCATTTTGAGTTTCTTGCCCCTTTAGCAAAGATTAATTTATTGTAATTATGAGGATAATTCTCTGAGTATTTAAATCTATTCTATTGGTCAGAGGGTCTGTCTTTATTCCAGTATCATGGTGTTTTAATGATTATTGCTTTGTAGTACAATTTAATGTCGGGTAAAGTGATGCCTTCCAGTTTTTTTCCTCATGGTTGCTTTAGTTATTCTTGAACATTTAGTGTTATAGACCAGTGGTTCTCAAACTACGGCCTGCGGGCCACATATTGTATTTGTTCCCATTTTGTTTTTTCACATCAAAATAAGATGTATGCAGTGTGCATAGGAATTTGTTCATAATTTTTGTTTTTACTATAGTCTGGCCCTCCAATGGTCTGAGGGACAGTGCACTGGTCCCCTGTTTAAAAAGTTTGAGGACCCCTGTTATAGATGAATTTCAGGGATGTTTGATCCATTTCTTCGAAAAATGTCATGAGTATCCTTAGAGGGATTGCATTACATCTGTACGATGCTTTGAGGAGTATAGTCAATTTAATAATTAACATTATTATACTTCAATCCATGAATGAAGTATATATCTCCATTTCATTGTGTCCTCTTTTATTTCTTGAAGCAATATATTTTTATTAGTTACTTTATTTAAACACCATGGCTATAAGATTGTTCATAATACACTTGTTGTTTTTTTCAAAGCAATGTGTTTGATCAAATTTTTAAAATTTATTTATTTAAAAATGTATCACATAGTTGACATAGCTGATCATAATACAATTGTTTCAGGATGACAGAAAGCAAAGTTATTATTGAAGCAATGTTTTATAGTTTTCTTTGTATAGGTTCTTCACTTCTTTAGTTGACCCCAAGGTATTTAAATTTCTGTAGTATTATTGTGAATGGGACTATTTTCCTAATGTCCAATTTTCTCTATCATTATTTGTGTATAAGAAGGGAATTAATTTTTGTTGTAGCCTTCCACTTTGCAATATCAATCTATGAACAATATGAATAATTTATGAATCTATGAACAATATGAATCAATTTATTATAGACTTTTTGGTAGAGACTTTAGGATTTTCTAAATATGGTATCATGCCATCTGCAAAAAGTGAGAACTTGACTTCTTCCTTTTCTATCTGGATGCCCTTTATCTTGCCTTGAATAGAAGTGGGGAAAGGGAACAGCCTTGCCTTGTGAAGCACCTATATTTTTTTTTTATAGCGGCTCAGTGATGCCTGCTGAGGGCAGGGCTCTCCTTTGTCTATTGTAGATAGAGCCTGAAGATTTTGGAGACAGATTTATTATTCAGAGTTCAAATATTCAGACCCCTTTCATGGCCTGTTATTATTTAACCTCCATCTATTTTCAAGGATTGGGAGTTACTTTGAAGGGGAAAGGAGGTGTGCCCTCATTTTTGAGGTTTTCATTTTGAGGGTTTCAGGCACGAAAGAGATGTGTTCTTAGTGATTCCCCTGTGCTCTAGCAGTGATGAAATGTATTCCTAGACAAACATTCTGTGCCAACTAGATATCCTTATCTTTGTAAGGGCATCTAAGTGATCCATGAGAATGCTCTGTTACTTTCACCTGTGACTCTTAAAGTGATATTAAGTACAAGTCCAACTTCACCAAATTAATAACTAGCAGAGCTGATGTGATGTTGATGCTCTTGTCACTGAGCATCTGTTCTGATCTTGGTGTGAACTCAAATCTACAGGTGTCTTCTTTCAGACTCACCTGTGATTTTCTCCTGGTCTCCAGTTCATCATGGCAGAGTGTCCAATGTCACTTTAATTTCTCTTACTGTTCCTGTTCCAACTGGGGTACAAATGACTCACCTATCCCTAAACTAAACCCAAGCTCTTCAAGTCATAAATGATTTCTGCGTAGAATTCTCTTAGATTATAAAACAGAAAAGTAGCCCATCCCTTGATATACTGATTACCAGGACAATAGTCACCCACTCCAGCTCCTAGAACCTCCCAGGGTACCAACAAATACCTATACAATCTACTCAAGAACCCTCTGTACAGGTGGAAATGTGTCTACAGGGAGGTCTTTTAGGTGAACAGAACATGCTGAGGTTCTCTCAGTGCCAGGTCATGCCCTCCTGGTTTTCTCGCTCCACTGTTTACCTTCAGCTCCTCTTTCCTTCTGCAGCCTGGAACTTCTATCAGAGCCGCAGCTCTGCTGGGGCTAATTGGACAAGAGCTCCTCTGCCCTACATGCCACAGTGTGATGCCTTGGGACAATGGGAGCCTGTGCAGTGCTATGCACAAACTGGTGAGCTGAGCAGTCATAAGATGGCGGTGGTGGTGTCCAATGGCATTGCATCACTCCTTGCTTTTGGAGGAAAGAATCCACTGCCATTGGTGCCAGTAAGGGGACATCTGGAAATTGACGGTCAATGGTTAGCCCCCTGACCTGTGTGTCGTCCTGTGTACCATGGAAGCAGCAAGTTTGTATCAGCTCAAGGTCCAGTTGGTGGCTGCGGGGAGGCCAGGAGGCTGAAAAATGATCACAGGCCATTATAGGCAGGGCTGCTTAGAACGGGGCCTTGCTTATGTAGCTATGAATGTTGACAGAGAGAGTTGTTTGCAGGATATGGGGTGAGAGGGGTCCCCTGCCTGCTTCTTGAGTGTTGGTTGGGGCTATTTTCTAGGACATTGCTGGTGCGTGGACAAAAAGGGCCAATACATTCCTGCTTCCCTGACTGCCCGCTCCACAAAGATCCTGCAGTGTAAGTGAAGCCCACACATCTCTCCACCATGTGCACAGGAGCAAACTCTTGTTACTGAGTGGGATGTTCTGGGGGGCGACAATTCATACCTGCCCCTTGGGCAGTCAAAATCCTTTATGCCAAATGCCCAGAGCTGGATCATTCTCACTGACCCTGGCCTTTCTAAAGGAGTATTCCTGCTTTCTCAGATGGAAACTCAGCCACCACATTGTTTCTGAGGCATTGTTTTTCACTTTCCCCCCCTTTTTTTTTGTTTCTTTTTGGGCCACACCCAGTGACACTCAGGGGTTACTCCTGGCTATTCGCTCAGAAGTCGCTCCTGGCAGGCACAGGGGACCATATGGGGAACCAGGGGATCGAACGGTGGTCCGTCCTAGGTTAGCGCAGGCAAGGCAGGCACCTTACCTCCAGCGCCACCGCCCGGCCCCCACACTTTTCCCCTTTCAATCACCCCTTCACACTTATTCTCTAATTCCACAGCTGTCCCCACACTTATCTTCAAACTGTTCACATCATGCTTCAGAGCTGCCAGATAGCATGTTATCTCTGTACCTGTCCTATTTCTCTGTGGTTGTAGTTCTCCACAGGGCTCTTCCCACCCACACTCATCCAAATGCCTATCTCTGATCTCCAGGGTCCTTGTTTTCCCTCAGAACCCATACCTGTCTGCTACAACCCCCTTTCTCACTCACAGGTCCCTCTACTTGCGAGATATCCCGAGCCAATGGGCTACTCTCTGCGTGGAAACAGTCTGAATCCCAAGGCATCCCATCTCCAAAAGATCTGTTTATCCCCACCTGTCTAGAGGTAAGTCTTCCATAACTTGAGAAAGGTTCAGAGACTTTCTCCCATGATGTTTTCACTAGTTCTTAATCAATTTGTCTTGGATAAAAAAAAAACTCACAAGGAATTCTAGAGTGGGATTGTAATCATAATCTTATAGATACTGTTATGTGACCTTTGGCAATGCACTTGCTTCTTTGAGCTCTGGTTCATTGATAAGAGACCTCCTCAATACAAAATGTTGGATGGTAGTGAGAGCTTCAGGGCCACATTTAGCACTGCTCAGGGGGATTTATTTGATGCTCTGGGAATCTCAAGGACTTAAGGCATGACCTCTGTCCCTTTGAGACATGTCTCTGATCCATTTTATTTTTTTATCATAGCATTGAGCCACATGTATACATGTGACCTAACACTAGCAGGGCATGTTTTGAGGTCCCAAGGAGATTAATTTCTTTCCTTTTTAAACTTTTGAAAAATAACCTTTCTACAGTTGCTACCAATTTTCCAAAATTCACCAGGCAGACTCTGAGTACCCTTCAACCATACCTGAACACCAGTGGAAGATGTAAAATTATCACCCTCTCCAAAATATGACCTCCTCTGGTTGCTTACAACTTAGTGCAACTGACCTTGAGTGTATATATAAAGCCCTCCTAGACCAAAGATTTTTGGGGACTTTTCACTGAGAAATGGGAGTAACTTTTCCTAAAATAAGTTGACACAGCCACCATTATCTGCTCCATTCAGCTCCCAGAGGCATCCTGAAAATCAGAGGAGATCAGCAAATGCTGAAGTTAGTAAGGAGCCTGCAATGCACCAAGCTCTAGTTTCCTTGTTATTAGTCTTCATTGTGTCCTTTTTTTTTTTTTTTTTTTGGTTTTTGGGCCACACTCATTTGATGCTCAGGGGTTACTCCTGGATATGCGCTCAGAAATCGCTCCTGGCTTGGGGGACCATATGGGACACTGGGGGATTGAACCACGGTCCTTCCTTGGCTAGTGCTTGCAAGGCAGACAACTCACCTCTATCACCACCTTCCCAGCCCCTTCATTGTGTTCTTGATCTGGAAAAATCATTCTTGATTGAGAATCTATTTAGTCTTATCTCCTTAATGTAATTTCTGGTGTGCTTGTGTTTATTATGTGTGTGTGTATGTGTGTGTGTGTGTGTGTGTGTGTGTTGAATGGGGTGTCCTGGGTCAAGAGAGTTGCTGGGCTTTGGGGATAGATGGTTGTTCCTAGTCCAACTTTGTGCTTTGGGGATAGATGGCTGTTCCCAATCCAACTTTGCTCCCTCACTACATCTCACAACATCCCTTAACTACTCCTCTGAATGAATCTCTAGCACTGATCATGCCATGACCTAATGGGTTTCCACCACAAGAGATTGCAAGAACCATCTATCCAGATAATGATGATATCCTTTAACTTTGTTCACTTCTTTATTTTATTAATATTTTTTATTTTGACCAAAAGTGAATAATAAATCTTTTACAGTAATACTTGAAGTACATAGTGACAATTAATCAGGGCCATTCCCACCACCAGGGTTGTCCTCCCTCTTCCCCTTTTCCCAGCATGTGTCCCATATCTCTCTCCTTTATTTATTTATTTTTTGGCTTAATGATTTTTATGCAAACCTGGCCTGGATGCATTAGCACATAAAATAGGTATAAAAATGAAACATTTTCTGATAATGACTCATTAACACTTTTATTTTAAAGCAACTCAAAACAACCCCTGGCCCTTATTGCCCAAGGTCACAATCCACAGTTTCAGGAGCTTGGAAATAATATTGTGAGAAGACTAGCAGGGGAGGTCATTCCCTCTATTGGAGATGCATTATTATTCTATTTTGGAAGGGGCATTCTTGATATCTGCTCACAGTCCTGATAGCCATCAAAGCATCTTCCTGTATTTTGTCTCAGACCGGAGAGTATGCCAGGCTGCAGGTATTACAGACTGGCAAGAGGTGCATGGATCCAGCCTCAGGAGCAGGCTTGCAACCTGGCCTGAACATCACCACCCAATGTAAGTATCCCCCTTTTCATGGACCCCGCTGCAAGTGGTTGAGCACCCAGAATTGACTTTGTCCCTATTGCTTACCTCACTAGTTTTGCTGTAACATGGGGACAAAGTCCTCCCATTTGTGTGTGTTCATGGCTGAGGAGTACAAAGCAGTGCAGATTCAAGGGAGCACTGGAGCCAGGTAACTGCTGCCCTGTGCCTGTGCTCCCTGACTCCCCACCTGTATTTCACAGATGCCTCTGCTATTGGGCTATCAGAGTAATGTCAAGGTGTTATCTCTGGAAGATAAATTTGCTCAGAGGAAAGACTACTGAAAACCAAGGCCTTGTCCATAGTGCTATACCCTTGCTCCTGCCATTTCTCCTGGGTCCTTGATGGGTGTGAACCTCCCAAAATAAAAAAAAAAAAGAATATGTAAACAAGATCTTGCATTTAAAATTTGATTGGTTAACTGTTTACCTTTGATTTCTCTTTGACACTCAAAGGATAGTGTAGGTTAGACATTTTACATGCAAAACGTAGGTTAAAACTTTCTGTGAATTCGGATTTG